>QFDD01002250.1:0-28010 GCA_006871305.1 Vachellia collinsii | reverse complement strand
CAGGTCATTCTCCCTATAAACCGGGAATGCATATTTTTCATATATCATGCCACGCGTGAGGGGATGTGTTTATCATAATACTATTGAAATTATTATATTTTGATCAAAAAAATGGATATATATTTTTTTTTGGGGGGGGTTGGGTTAAATATAATCTTCTTTGTTGTTTTTTTTTTTTTTTTTTTTTTTTTTTTTACAATTGAGTGGTGATTGCACCGCGTAACAGAAAACTTCATCTGTAACAAAAGAAAACGACAAGAGGTTGAGAGATAAATCGAAAGGGGAATTGTGGAAGGAGAAAGGATGAGTACTGTGGGAAGTCAAGGCTGAGAGAGAATACGGGTATAGAGGAATTCATTCCAGGTGTCCGGTAGACCGGGAAGGCACCAATGGATGCAATCGGCGAAAGTAGCGGGGTTGGACTGTTGCTCCGCCGTTAACACCTTGCCTTGCCGTATGGTATAGACAGAAGTGTGCGCATCTTTCCGATATTCCGACAAGGTGGTGATGTTGAGCAAGTTCACTCCCACCTTCATGCTGCGCGTCACGTTCTCAGCGATCTTAAACAGTCGCCGATCCGTCCCCACGTTCAGTGGTCTCGACATGTTCGTCACTGGCATCGTCTCCTTCGCACATTTTATTCCATCTGGGTTGTCCCAATCCTCACTCCTACGTACGTACGCACGTACCATTTCATTTCGTTACGTCACAACATTAAGAATACCAATTAATGAATCAATATATGTATGCGTATTTCTTCCACCTGTATATAGTTATCACTTACTTAATATGGAGAGGGGACATGCTATTGAAGAAGACCTTAGTGCGGTTTGGATCAACGTTATCATCCACCCATTTAGACCAAGTCCTCAGAACTCTCTCGTACGCTGTTGGCCGAGGCACTTCATCGTATTCACCGGACCCTTCATCGAAGGACCCTCCTCGTCTGTTTTTGATTTTTTGTTTCATCGTCATAAGACACAAGTCAGTTTCATCATGTGGTATAGCTTGCTTCAAGATGAAGATACTTGAGAGAGAAAATGGGTGATATTAGAGTGATCCGGTGCTTACAGTACTTTCATAAATCCGGTGTTCATCCACCATATGTAGGTATTGAAGACGAGATAGTCGGCATCCCTCCAGTTGACCCCATGCTTTTCGATCGATTCGGGCATGATTATGCGGTTCAGAATGCTGTGCATCGCCGGATCGTCTGAATTTGATTCTACCAGGAATGGGGCCCAGTAGAACTCTACTGTAGCATTGTAGTCCTGCACGCGCGCGCGCAGACAGAGTTAGTCAATTAATCTCGATGAAATCCCTTTAAGCAACATGGGCCCACACTCGCCCCCCCTCACATACATTATATGTCCTTTCTTAACTACCACAAGACAAGACTGATCGCTAATCTTCCAAAATCACAACTTGCTGACAAAGACGGGATGGCTTGGATTTTTAACCCACCCATTTTATTATCCAATCATGTGGCCCACATTCATGCACAAGAATGATTCCCTTAGTTTGACTTTAACTCTGAATTGAAAGAAAGGTTATGGTTGAAGCCTTGAAGGTAAAAACTTGATCGTTATAGCCATAGTTTTATGCTTTTGAAGTTCAGATGCTCTCTGGTATAAGCGTATTGGAGGAAAAGAGGAGTAAGTTAAAGCGAACCAACCTCAATTCTGAAGATAGTGAGAGAACCATTCTTACTTAAGCCTTTTCTGCCTACAGGAACCACAGACTGAACTAGACATATCATTGATTCCCACTGGTTTCTGTTCAGCGAGTCTCCCACAAACATAAGCCTCTTCCCTCTAAGTTTCTCAAGCAACAGTCTTGGCTTGAACCTTGATATATTTACACGTGCAATCAATTAGAAAAACACTAAATAGAAGTTTAAAACATACACACAAAAAGAGGAAGAAATTAGAGAGGTATTTTAGATTTGTAGGGTACTTGGGCAAAGAACAGTCCCTAGGCTGCCATCTCCAGTTCTGATACGTAGAGTCAGGTCTTCCATTCTTCATGCATGTCACTTGCGCTGTGAGGAATTCGCATTTGTCTTCTTTGTATAAAGGATGTGTCATGTTATCGAACACCCATTGCCCTGTAAACAAATCACACTCTTCCGGTGGCAATTCGACCACCTCCTCCTCCTCCTCCTTTTCTTCTTCTGATTGCCCAGCTTTCTCTTCCTTTAAAACTGTCATTTCAGTCTTCTCCACCATTAACGGCTTCACATCGATCTCTTCCTGGGTCTCCTCTGATTCTTGTTCCCGAAAGTTCTTGGAGACTGTGACTGTGAGGGTACCTTCTGCATCTTTCTTGGCAATCACTTGAACAGAGTTAGCTGGTTTAGATTTCCCCGGAGGGATTTCTTGAACCTTGGACCTTGAGAATGGGAACTCCGCAATGGACTTGAGGTTCTCACTGTACATGACCATTCCAAGAAGGAAAACGAGGAGTACGGCGACAAAAATGGAGAGGGCATTGCTCTTGCGACCCTTCATTGCTGGCGCCCCAGCTTCTGAGTTGAAAAGAGGAATCTTGTTGCGGCGAAAAGGATTCATGGGAGAAAGGACTGAGTACGACAATGCCTTAGCAGCTCAGAGGCGGAGAGCGATAGGAATATAAACAAAGAGAGGAACAACATTAGGAGGTTCGAATCGAGGAATTAGGTTGAGCAGTTGTTTGTTTAATGGAGGGTTGGTGAGAGAGGTTTGTCTTGAAGAAAGTGGTGGAGGGAGGAGACTTGTCCTTCTCAGTTTCTCAAGTTCTCTGTGTCGTTATTTTTCAACGCCATATAATCCAACCTGGTGATGACCACTTGAAGAAGGTAGAGGGTGGGGGGTGGGGGGAGAGAGAGAGGAGTAATCTCAAAGCCTTCAAAGTTGGTCGCAGTCTGAATCAGTTGAGGAGAATGTGAAGATGGGAGCGTTATCCTGTTACGCTAGCTTCTTCGGTAGACCAAGTGTTGCTGTCTTTGCAAAGGCGAACTCGGGTGGTGGGTTCATTTAGCATTGCGGATAGTTCAGAGGTCAACATGGTCAGCAAATAAGTACGCAATTAACGATGGCGAGGGAGATTAATTAATAAACAAAAACGTGGTTTTCATTAACTAACTCGGCTTCTGTTTTAAAATAAATAAATAATCCCTCCCGATGCTGGAATATAGAAATGGGAATATCAAAGGCATTGCTGGATTGGCACATGGTGTGGTTGCTTTCTTGATGTTTGTGGTGAACCTTTCAGAAACCTTGTTAAGATTTATCAGAATGATAAACTCTCTCAACTTATTAGATCATATGACATTACTAATCAATATCATTTGAAAAATGAACTTCAGACGTCACATCTATGGACATTTGACTCTTCCCCACGGATGCAGCAGCCAACAACAGCAACACATCATCTCCACATTATTAAATCATACATTGTTAAGAATTCATTTTGATTTGCTTGGATAATAAATTGTGAAGAGCAGCTGATGATAACAAAATACTCCATCATTAATTTCGTACAGCATTGTATTCCATATACAATACTAGTAACGTACCGAACCCTACTCACAGTCACAGATCAAATAAATCATAATGAAACACAACGTGTTCCAGGGTGAAGTAACTCGCTGTAATATTTTGCGATGCGAACGTGAATGAATTTAATTTGGTGCCATCATTGGTATAATTTGTATTATATAAAATTTGGCAACTTAGCGCCTTATAAGAAAAAATACTGCAAATTAAAAACATTTCCCAACTGAGTTTCAGTCTTCTTCAAATCCATGTCTTTTTAACTGTTATTATTATTATTACAAGGTTTTTCCTGCATATAGAGCAAATTAGGGACTCAGTATTTTAACTATCAATGCAGTAATTTTGCAAGTTTAATACCTGTAAACCAGCATATACAAATCAACTCGGGAAAAAAAAAGTAACGCATGAATTATATAACTTATTATCTGTTGTTTTACTTGGTGTTACTAAGAGTTAATTTACTTATTTTTTAGAGAGATTTAGAAAGATAATTAAATATTATATTTATTAATTTTTGTCACACTAACTTGTTTGAGTTATAAACCGCTATATGATATAATGATATACAAAAATATTTTAAAATATATATTATAATTAAGTAATTTATTTAGCTTTTTAATCTGAAAAAATCAATTGACGGATTGAAGAAATGACATCTGAAAATTATTTCTGTGAATCTCGTCAGTAATGAAAGCCACTGGTCCTGTATATGCATGGACATTGAAGGCCAGAAACGAATATTCATCTCAAAGTATTTAAGTACAGGCCAGCGAATTGACGAGCTAGAAAATCAACTAAAAATTGATGAGTTTTACTTCAACGATTGAATCATTAGTTCATTCTTATATTTAAAAAATAAATCCTTACCTAATCACCAATTGATGGCAATAATTGAAATTTGAGGAGAGGCAGGCAAAACAGGGCCTTACGTGCTCGTTTCATCGTTTCTGATTTCACCCTTCCGTTATTATTTCACGGTTCTTTTTCCATTTTTTAACACAACTTTGTTCATACTATTGTTCGTTCCTATTTAATATTCTTCTGAACAGCTGAAACGGTATGCTATATGCGAAGCAGCAGCTTCTTGCCTATCTTCTTGTCATCGAGCAGCTTGCCTCTTGGGAATTATTGAACCCTCACGCTTACTCATTAAAACCATTTGGTATTTGATACTTTATATTGGTCCAAGCTACCTAAACCGCAGTCGGTAAGTCCTAATTAATTAACATCAAAGCCGAAATTATTTGGAACTTTATGTTAGAGAAAAGTAAAAGCTAAGAAATCCTCTTTTTCTTGCTTTGTTACTTTCGAAACTGTAGAGTACACTAGAATCTTGTGATTATACACTTGCCCACTTCTCTTTCTACTTGGCCCTCGGATTTGACGGAAGAGCTTGTCTTTTTTTCCAAGCCAAGGCATCTAACCACACAGGAGACTCAATCCTATATAAGGCATAGTAACCAGAACAAATTGTATTGTATATGAGCAATAAACAGTACTACTTATTCTTGGGAGTTCATGTATACAATAAGCATTGTGTTCAATGGAAGAAGAAAAAGAAGTAATAAATAGCAGCTGCTATCAGCTGAAGAGGAAAAATATGTAAGAAGCGTTGAGGCCAAGGGCTGGGCTTTTACCAAATCTAAAGTGATCTTTTGATTTGGAAAAAATATCTTAATCTAGAGTAATTAGACATGGTAGTAGATAGATGGCAGCATCATATAAATGACAGAGGAGAAACGTGGACTTGTGAAAACAGTGAGCGACCTCCACAAGAAAATAAAACTTAAACGACAAACAAGGATTAGAACGAAAGAAAAAAGATGGAGCAGGTACCACCATGCCATGAGCCCCTGCTAACAACATAAATGTCTCATACTTTTTTCTCCACCCACCTCCATATATTTTCAAACGTTTGACCTTTTTTTTATCAGATTATATTATTCACGGATTATCGAGTCTTCTGGTTTGTTAAAGACTTTCTAAAACATTATAGGAAATGAACAGCTATTTTCACTGGCCATCAGGTTGCTTTTTTTCCGGCGCAAAGGTTTTGTTTAATTTATTCATGCTTTTTCATTTTGTAAAAATGTAGAGCCGGAACATGGGTTCTCTAACGCAAAAGACTCAGAATTGATGCTGTGGTAAAGGGTAAATTAAACCTCTCCTATGAATCTTAAAGGGAAAGATTGAGGAGGCATCCTACAGATTCTCTCAATGAATGATCAAATGCCAATGATGTATGGTGTATATGTGTGCGGGCAGACGGTTAGTTGGGGAATAATATTGCAATGCTGGACCCAAAGTGTGATGCCATGAATGTTAGAATAATAAGTTGTTTAAAGAAAGAATCATAACATTGTCTATATTATCTTTTTGATGATGGGGTAGGTCAGAAAACGACGACAAAACTCAAATGGGAAAAGCTACTTCCAGTGGTTGGACAGTGCATGACTTTGAGAAGTCAGACAAAATATATCTGCCGTGGGCTCGTCATTGGCATATATGATCCAATACTTAGTGTTGTGAAGACTTTGAATTGGTAAGCTGACACACTTATATTGAAAAATGTTGAACGCCATTTATTAACTTAATCATGAAGAAAACAACCTGATATTTGGTGTGTTCACTATAGTAAGTTTGAATGCAGCTTCCCAAGTTAATGTTATCATACCATGTGATCCTGAAAAGCATATGTCAAACGCAACATTTTAATATGAACTGTAATTTCTTTTTCATTATTTTGTATTTTCTCGTGGACCGACATAAACTGTATGCAACTCATGATTAATTATGGCTGGTCACAAGTTTTGAGCTCAAAACATGGGATCCCTGTTGTGTTGGGCTGCATGAGTTAATGCGAGTGCAAAGTATTTTTAGTGGGGTTTTTATGTTTGTGAGCTAATTTGTGACAACGAGGTTTACATAGCGAGAGGTGACTATTCTGTACCTGCATATAAGTAAATACATAACGATTACAATTTACTCTCCAGTCACGTCTTTACATGTGACGTTTGCAACATTAGTAGGGTCTATTGAATATTGATTGCAACTGGGAGGGTCAATTCTGTAGCTAGCTCCACTAAAACCAGTCACGCCCACACACACAATGGTGTTAGCTCCACTAAAACCAGTCATAATCTGTTAGAGCATGTTTGGGAAGTAACAAAATCTTAGTTTTGAAAGTGATTTCACAGAATCCGAGGTAAATATGCGAGAGAGTTTTATCTCGATTTACGTGAAATTGATTTTGAGAATTTGTTAACAAATAAGCCCAAAACAAAAACTATCCCAGTTTACAGTTTTCATCAGTGCAATAAAAATTGCTTTACAGAATAATGAGAAGGAAGGGACTGATTAGATAATATATCCACCTTCACATTTCTTTCTCCCCCGAGATTGTTTCATTTCATCTGTCGAATTGTTTGTACTGAAATTGACAAAACATCAAAATGATTAGTCGCTTCCTCAATTCTCTGTTATGCATGACAGTGTCCTTCGACTTGTTCATACTCCGGAAGGCTTTTCCTTTACACAAGTAGATAATACGTAGTACTGTCTTAAATCTCAACTCAGATGACGAGGACAAATATTTAATCATTAGTATTTGGAAAGTGGAAACAAATCAAAAGAGAGAGCGCACGACTTCTTCTTATTCAAAGTCAAAGACGAGTGCTAGGATAGTAGGATTTCAAACCCAAGACCAAGACTGAGCAATTTTTTTCAGAAGCGTAGACCCAACACACTTATTAAGTTATTATTGCTCTTCATCATAATCAACAGAAGTACGGAACTGGCACCCCACTCTGTTATCAATTGCTTGTTGACTCTGTCTATCCTTCGTCCAAGAATCCACATGAAAACTACAATGGGGCCTTGAAGAACACGGATTGTCGCATGATCTTGATCTGCGAGTCACTTAATCTAGCAGCATTTAACTACAACTTATCTTGACTGAAAAAGCAGAAAACCAGAAAACAAAACTAGCACTGCACCAGAAATTAAGAACTCAAAGCATATAGTAACATAAGTACAAGTATGCTCCAAATTGAATGATTTATAACCCATATAGGAACATAATTTAATGTTATTTTTTTAAAAAATCTTGCTTCACCCAATCCAAATTGACTGTTACTTCTTGCAACATCTCTATTCATCCTCTTCTTGAATATACTCTATCTATGCAACATTGAATAGCAGTAACTATCGTTCAAAATAAATAAATAAAATAAATAATAAATAACTACGTCAAAATAATCAATCAAAAGCAATTAGCACGGCGGCGCTTGTTTATGCCACCATCAGCTACGGTTCTATGTACATTTGCTTCACCCATAGTGGAACCATCTCTTTACTCAGATCCTACCGATTCTTCTCAGCAACACAACTCTTCGGATGGCACATCTTTAACCAAGGAATGAACCCAAGAGACATCTGGTTCACCGAGTTCTGGTGGAGCCACGGAGGTGGCAGACACCCCATTATTCCTAAACCCAAATGAAGCAGATTTCTTCAGCATGTGCATCTCATGTCCATTCATGCCCCAATCCAATTTTCCATCAGGAGAACTCCAATCTGAAGATAGAGCAGAAGACGCCCTGCAGGAAGGCTGGGAAGTCGAAGAGAGTCCGAGATGGTGGCTCCCCGATTCACCGCGATCGATAAAACTCTGGCTTCTCTTCGCAAAGGCAGCAGACCTGGAATTCATCACTGCTGCCGCCGCCACAGCAGCTGATGAGTCAAACCCAAATGCAGAGGATTTCCTCACTTGAGAGGAAGACGTGTTGGTTGGAAGGCTTGCGCGAAGGGAGGTCATGTTTTGGAGCATTTGAAGCCCACTTGGAGAGTTCAATTGACTAGACGATGAGAGTTGTGGCGAAAGGCCATGTAATTGAGGTGATCCAAAATGATCAACAGATCCTAGAAGGTCATCAAGGTTTGCTGGGTTCAAATCACCAATCCGGCTGAAGTCTCTGTATCGCAAGGACAGGGAAGAGATTCGAGCCAATTCTTCTATCAATTGCTGCTGATGCTGATTTGCAGGACTTTCTAGTCCAAGCAATTTCATGTCCAGATCCAGATCCCTAGCACTCAAGGTAGCCTTCAGCCGGCTACCGGGGAGCTGCAATGATGGTGGGGTTAGGTTTCTTTGGTTCTGCCAAAAGCCTCCGCTCTTAGGAGGTGATGAGGCTCCGATGGGAGACATGGGCGGAGTTGAAACAGTTGGCATGGGCAAAGATGAGGAACTAAAAGCCAATGGACTCATTGACGTCATATCAACTACACCAGCCAAGGACTTTGGAGAAGGCACAGCAGAGCCAGTAGAAGCAAACACAGGTCGCAACTCTTCGGGTTTGTGAGCAAAGAAACAAACTTTCCGAGCGCATCCAATCTCATCCTTGCAGAGCTTTGTTCTGTATTGAGCGGGATGGAGCCAGGACTCGAAGACACCGTGTGCATACTCACAAGCATCTCCCTTCTGGCACGAGCCCTTGCGAAACTCAGGGCAGGGAACGCAGCTGTAAGGGTACTTGCGTGGGTCCCTTCTCCTGGCATTCTCCCCAGGATGAACAAACGGACAGTCGGTCCAATCATGTGAGTAAGCCCTGGAACACGGCTTTACCTTGAAACTGTACATTCTAAACTCGTCCGTTCCGTATATACCACTGTTTATGTCAGGCAGTGATACATCGACAGGATATTCTTTTTTCTCAGTTCCTTCCTTTGAAGACAAAGTGGGCACTACAATTTTATGTTGCTCCATCTCCAGGCTGACGATTTGCCCGCCTCTGAGCAACAACTCTATGGCCTTTCTTCTTGCGTTGGAGAAGGAACTGAAGGAAGGGGGAATCAGGTTGACAGGCCTATTTGCACCAGCATCAGTGCAATCAGGATCGGCACCAGCACCAAGCAAGAGCTGGACAGTCTCGACTGAAGAGTGAGAGCCACCAACAACAGCACAATGGAGAGCCGTGGCCCTATCAGAACCACAGGTTTTGTTCACATCAACCTTGCCAGTCTCAATTATATACTTCAACACTCTGGTACTTCCAAATAAAGACGCAATCATGAGGGCTGTCCTGTTCTCCCACCCTATCTTCTTCGATCCAATTCTTCTGCCATACCAAAGGCTTGCCACATTGATGTCGCAGCCCTTCTCTTCCACTTCTTTTCTGAAAGCTTCAAGATCATCGGATGCTGAGAGTTCAAGCAAAACCGACGAGTCGCAGAAGTTCCACTTTTGAGGCTTACTTTCCATGGTTCCGTTCGAGGGAGAAAGCTTACTTTTTGAACCACTGCACATGCCCAGGTTCTGCATCATAAGATAAGATAAACTCAATAAACCTCTCTATTCGATGCATCGTTTTCTCACAACGAATATATAAGCCCATACAGGACAGAAATTGGAACCAAAACTCTGCCCACTATATCTAACAAAAACCCAGGGCTCTGAGTCTCTGAGGATGTACTGTTAATACTTGTTGTATGAGTCTATTTCACACAGAACCCAAAAAAAAATAAAAAAAATTGAACAATCGATGCCTATGACTTGGTCTTTTAGGACCTACTTTGTGTGGCAATTTCGTGTGTGAGAACTGAGGGACACAGAGAGACCCAAGGAAAACAAAACAGAGAAAAAAATTAACTTTCAAAGATCGACCAAGAACCAAACATGCGAAGCATATCCCTCAAACTTATCCAAAGAGATAAATTGGAAACACCGACTGAAACCATGCGAGAATGCCAAGTCCCAGGCTTTATGAAGAAACTAAAATCTTTAAAAGATTAAAGCCTGTTTGAAAAGATAGCGTACCTTTGAAAAACTGAACCGTGTCGACTAGTGTAAGAGTGAGTCGGGAGAATGGGTTTGAGAGGAAAATCGAGAAGGCCTCGATTGATAAATTGAGGAAGAAAGGGGAGTGGGCAGCCCTTTTTATGTGGTTTGCCCACTCGGTCAGTCGAGGAGGAAGGAGGAAGGAAGGAAGGCGTGACTTTTCTTCGACGCTCTTTCTCTTTGGTCAAAGTCAAATATTCAAATGCACGCCCTTTATTATACGCATTTATTCATTATCTTGTACCCGTCGCTTTCGAACTTTTCAAAATGAAACTCAAATGCACTGGGAATGCAATTCAAGATTGCCCCCGGAGTTGGTTTTAAGAACTTGTTTGGGAAACACTTCCCAAAATCACTTTCACGCAAACCGAGATAAAACTCTCTCACATGCTAACCTCGGATTCTGTGAAACTAAGGTTTGAAACCTAGGTTTTGTTTCTTCTCAAACAAACCCAATGTTTCATTTCTCACCATAGGCGTCTTCAACATTCATAACTGTCATTTTTTATCTCGTTCTTCTATGATAAGGGCCAGTTTTGTTGAAAATGGCCGAACCAAAAAAATAAGTAGAGACTTGCTTGCAATAATGGTTGTGCTGGTTGTTTAGGCAACCATAGTTTTATTCTAGAGGAGCACTTGAGTATTTTTGAGATACCTCCCCAGCCTTTGCACAGGCATTTGTACAATAATTTTGTGGGATTAGCTACCCCACGGATGATATTGATATAATATAAGGGTTGGTGGCCCGTGTTACTCACCAAATCAAAAATATATATATATATATATACATGATTATAAATAATAACATGATTTATTTTAGGAAAAATTGGAAAAAAAAAACTTTCATTAAGAAATTAATTGTAAAATGAAACCTGCTTAGTTGCACATATTGCATATTATGAAAATTCAGTTGTATCTGTATGGAAGATCCTATTTTATAATTAATTTTTCAATGGGTGACTTTTCTCCAATTCTCCTTTTATTTTAATTAACAACAAATGTTATTTCTTATGGCTTTTTATCAATTATATAATTTAGAAAAGAACCATGTGATCTGGATATATGGAATGAGACCGTTGATTTTTTTTTTTTATTTAGACAGTTAAATACCCCCAGTACCCACAACCAGACAGAAAGATCAAGTTTTAAATAAGAGGAAAACTTAAAAAATGTGGTAGGTGGGAAGATGGTATATTTGAGTTGAAATTAAGTTTAATACGTCTGCAACTGTCGTGAGAAACTTAAATCCATGCCAACATACACAAGTTTGTAGAGGTGTTTAAGAGCGCTGCAAATTATAATGAAGTGAAGGGCCATGATGATGACTGTGAATATGAAAGAGAAGAAGAGGGGGGAGATTGGACACGTGCGGGTGAGTGAGGGAATCAAAGACTTCATGATGAGTGGTCAACGGCAACAGCATGGAGAGGAAGAGAAGGAGTGAGGGACCAGTGACTCAGCTTTCCACTAGCCCGCTATTTCCTTCGCTCCTTCCTCTCTGTAGCACCATGCATGTAGGCGTAGTAGCGTTCATTTATTTCATCCAATCCCAGCGACACACACAGCTATAGTCCTGTTCAGTAAGCACATCATCCTCTCCATATCACTCTGTAGTCTGTAATGAACCTTATCCGCCCAGCCCCTCAACGGATGCTTTGGACATTGAAAGCAATCAATCTCATTTCAAAAACGAAAATGGCAGTCCATGCTCAAAACATCCCACTACCACTAGAGTCGGGCTCACTGCACAGCGCTACAGCCCTCTCTCAGCTATTCTTTGTATGGGCCTGAGTATATTCTGTAGACCCAGAAAGATGAGCCCTTCTAATTGGGCCAAGAGGCCTGCAAAGACATTTTGTTTCCAAATATACTGGCTACTCTCCGTGGACAGCCCGGGATTTCATATTTGCTAATTGATTACTCCCTCACAGTATGATGTCTGGACTGTGTGGAAGGTGTCATATCCAATCTTGAATATGAACAACAATATGTATCTTTTTCAATAAAAAGATACATGTATCTAAACAACAATAAAATCCCGTCAATATGTTTAGATATGAAAGAAAGGGGTTAGCCTTTTACAATTCTGAAAACTTGCATTTGAATCACATTGCAAAAGTGGATTATTTAGTGTCTTGCAATACATTAAATATGAGTGTATAGAGTATGAGGATATCTATACCTGAGAGAGCCCACATCCCAACCTGAATGCTCCTGAATTTTCTATCAGAAATAATAGATAATAACTTATAATAATTTCCCTTCGATTTTTGAACAAGAGCTCTTCTTTCGCCTGTTAAACTCCCACCCCCATGCTATGATGGATTTAATGGCAGAGGTAAAACCTTTTCTTTTTTGGGGCCGACAAGAGGTATCTGTGTAACCCCTACGCTATGAAAGAGATTAATACTTGATTATCGGCTGCAAATACCTTCTACACACTAAAAATAAATTAAAATCACTCAACATTTTTACCAGAGAGAAGCCCACTACGCATTTCTTCGTCACGTCTCACCCGCTCAATTAATTATACTAATGATTAATATTTCAACTATTAAAAAATCCAATCCCATCTTCTAAGATATCAAGCTGTATCGCTAAACACGATCTCTTTACTTACACTACAGAACTTAAGACGTTAAACTGATCCTTGGGTAGATACATCGTATCTCTCTCAGCTAAGATGTTAATTTGTAGCCAAACTTCAGGCGCGGAGGGCATTCCCAACAAACGGTGGAGAGCGTAGTTGGTTGGTATGGTATACGGTGGAGTCTCTTTAATCACTTTAAGAAAAGCATGGCATCATTTTAGAACGCAGCTAGACTGCAATATATGAACGTGCTCATCAAATAATATTTTCCCACGCCAGTCTAATTTATTATTGGATCCTTTTTTTCTTTTTTTTTGGGTCAGTGCCCCTGGAATTATATGTTTTACTTTTGTCCGGATTCAACTTTCCAACAGGGAGGAGGTTGAAGAGAAGTAAATTAAAAAAAGGGAAACGAGATTGGAAGGTTAGGCACGTCTCTCTTTCTGTTTTATTTTATTTGAAAGAAACTAGAGACAGCTCCGCTAAATATAACTAAATGAAAGTATGCGAGAGAATGGATGATGACAATTCGATAAGCATGAAATTATAAGTTGTATGCTCTTTTTATTAAATGAAGTTACAAGTTTAACCGACAAGTCTTTAATGTTTATTTCAAACGGTAATAAATAGATTTAACTGTGATATACATGCAGGTGGATATTCAAAGATGGAATAATAGAAGATAGTATATCTACGTTTATGTATATGATTTATTTGTATATTTACTTTTTCAAAATGCTGCATTTCAAGGCAAGTTAATTGGTCAGTTATTTTTATAGAACGGAGAAGGGAAGAAGGGTAACCAACGCAGAAGAAGACGACGACCGAGAATCATTGGAGATTAAAGAAAATGCCTTTAGCTAGAGAACTCTAAGAAATTGTATCAAAAAAAAAAAGAGAACTCTAAGAAGAATGTCAAGGGCCAACGACAATCTAGAAAGCGAAGAAGAAAACATATATAGGAGATCGAAAAGGTGAACATGGAGGAGAATGGTGGAGGTGAATGTTTTAGATTTCAGAAGTAGAAATGGATCGTTGAGTTGGCGATTCGAAAATGGAATGACATTCTATATAGGTCTGTTAACCCAAAAACGACATAACTTTAAAATGATCACCTACGACGATGATTTTCTTGATTGTCGATCGATGTAGATAGATATGTTAGTAGTGTTTCTCATATATAGTAGTGCCGTGGCACTTGTTGAATATGTTCACTGAATCTTCCTCGTGGCCGCGCAGCCCAATCATGGAGAAGCCCTCACCTATGTCCCACCAGCTCAGCAGTGTGAGCTTCATCATACGAGCTACGAGACACAACAAAGTCTTGAATTTCTCTGCAGCCTGCGGCTTCCACGTTCATTTCAAAAACAATATACGCATTCTTGACGGATCGAAACAGTACAGTACCATCAGGAGATCCATCCAAGTTTATAAATCTCTTTCTCTCTCAACTGCGTGAGTCACAGGGTTTATCAGTCGAGGTGGTAACCATAAACCCAGTTAAGAGATGTTCTATGGTCCATTTTGGGGCAAGCGATTGGCAACTTTCCCGCGTACGTAAATGTTTAGGAAGGGAACGAATATATGGTGGGTGGAAATTGATGGTTTTCATAAAGAGGTAGGGAAAGCCGAATGAAATGAAGTAGGGCCAGCGAGGCAAGGGAGCAGTCCTTTGCCATCCAAAATCACTCATTCATCAATCAAATCGATTGAAGTTCTGCAACCCATTTTTGCTTCTCTTGCCCTCTTCATCAGCTTCATCAACCCCCCCACGTGTGTGTGTGTGTGCGCCCCCCCCCCCCCTGAATTAATACAAATTCCACGTTTCTAATCTGATGCAGCCTTCCCTCCCATTAAAAAAAAAAAAAGACATATTTTAATATAAGATTGGTAGTGCTGGCCTCTGGCTCTAAATTTTGGAATGTGAGAAGGACGCTAAGGCCATTACTTGTGAACAATGGGAATAATTAATCTGTATGCATTTGACAGGTATGCAAAAATAGTAGATGGCGATGGGTTGACATAAACATTTAAACAAACGTCATTTTCAGGCTCCATGTGTGCTTGTGATATCATCCTCGGGGCTCATATATACCCATGGATCCAATCCTCCTGGTGGCCTGCAATTAACCTCAGGAGATGTTGAATAGCCCTCAGGAGTGGCCCGAGCCTATAGTCCGCGTTCAATCCTTATCCGAAACCTGCTTCGACTCAATCCCCGACCGATACATTAAGCCTCCTTCTGACAGGCCTTCCTTCTCTTCCTCTGACGATGCTAACATCCCTGTCATCGACCTCGCTGCTCTATACGACCAGGACGCCGATCCAGCCGCCCGAACCGCCACACTGGCCCGAATCCTGGAGGCCTGCAACCACTGGGGCTTCTTCCAAATCCTGAACCACGGGGTTAGCCCCCAGTTGATGGACGCCGCCAGGGAGGCATGGCGCGGCTTCTTTCACATGCCCATGGAGCTCAAGCAGCGGTACGCTAATTCGCCCAAAACGTACGAAGGCTATGGAAGCAGACTTGGAGTGGAGAAGGGAGCTATTCTGGATTGGAGCGACTACTACTTTCTTCACTACCTTCCTTTGTGCCTGAAGGACTATAACAAATGGCCTGATCTCCCCGCCGGTTGCAGGCAGGTGTTTGGTGAGTACGGAAGAGAAGTGCTGAACCTGTGTGGGAGGCTGATGAAGTTGCTGTCTGTGAACTTGGGGCTGGAAGAGGATTTCCTTCAGAATGCTTTCGGAGGGGAAGACATAGGGGCGTGCCTGAGAGTGAATTTTTACCCAAAGTGCCCTAAGCCAGACTTGACGCTGGGTCTGTCGTCGCACTCCGACCCGGGAGGGATAACGGTATTGCTTCCAGATAACCAGGTGCCGGGACTTCAAGTTCGCAAGTCCGGCGATTGGATTACGGTGAAGCCTCTTCCGCACGCCTTTATAGTCAACATCGGAGACCAAATCCAGGTGCTTCTCTCTCTCTCTCTCTCTCTCTCTCTCGTTCATGAATCAGTCACACGCCAAAGGGAATTAGGGTCTTGATGGTCGTGTTATCATTAGTTTTTTTGTTTTTTTTTTGGGGGGGGGGGGACGATATCAGGCTTCTGCTCTGCGCAGTAAAGATCAAAACTTGAAGGTACGTGGCCTTAGCGCGGGACCCCTGCCCATTTGATTGAAAACGATCCTAATGTTAAGAATGCTGAAAAAATCGGCGCTGACGTACTTATATAAGGTGGATAAGCATGTGGCCACGGATAAAGTCTCGGGCGCATGACTCTGGCATGCTGGTTATAATAGTCATTTACAAAAGCGCAATTTATCCCTTGCAGCCTATTAAAACGTCGAATATAAAGAATGCCCTAGATTTTCAAAATACCATTTCCTGAGCCTAGCTAGACGACAAAGGTAGAGAGGAATATTGGATAGTGCATGATGATTAAAGGTTAGTATAATGAAAAGAATTGGAAAAAGAATGCCCAAATTTTGATTCATTGTTTACATTTAAGTTTGTTTTTAATTTCATATATACATAACTCTTAATTCCGACAGTCCATGAAATTAAGTAAGCTCAGTGTTGTGGTGTCATTAATGTAAAGCTTGCACGTACGTACGTGAGAGAATGATTTGTTGGAATTAATTAATGAAGGCCATAAACTGTGATTGTGAAAGGTAATGAGCAATGCAAGGTACCGGAGCGTGGAGCACAGGGTGATCGTAAACTCGGAGAAAGAGAGGGTTTCGCTTGCCTTCTTCTACAACCCCAAGAGTGATATCCCCGTTCAGCCGGCCAAGGAGCTGCTTACGGCTGAGACGCCGCCTCTCTACCCGCCCATGACCTTCGATGAGTACAGACTCTTCATCAGATTGAAGGGACCACGCGGGAAGTCTCAAGTAGAATCTTTGAAGAATTCAACTTAATCCCCCACAACGTAACCATCCCTCTTAATTAATATTAATCACTTAACTAGTTGGCCACCCTCTCATTCTCGTGGCTATTGTTAACATATAGTGCTATAGCTAGATGTATCTGAAGTTTGCCTCTAAACCTAAAGTGGTTTTCCGATCGCGCCGCTTGGTTTGTCATGGCTGAACCGGGGCGAGGCATCGCTGTTTAATTAGTGGATTCTGTGAGAGGGGGAGAGGATATGCTTTATGTCATGCCAAATATATACGACCACTTCCATTTATGTACCACTTCACCTATATATAAATTTACTGGTTCAAAATTAATTTACTGATCAGTGCTAGCATATATAAATATAATCGTATCCTTTCTATCCTAAAACGATGCGACTAATCACATCTTCTTGTCTTTTCAGAATTTAATTTGAAAAAATCATTGTCAAATCCAAATTAAAGGGATGAATGTATAATCAAGTTCTGCAACAAATTAACAGCATATAATTGATAAATTCTAGTGTGGGAAATAACATACAAATACTATTCAATTGTTACTTCGACTTTTTGGTAATTATATTAATTTCATGTGATTTCTTTTTTTAACTTTAATTCAATTAAGATATTTTATTATTTTCTATCTTTAATTTTAGCTAAATCATTTAAAATTTTCATATCACATTTTAATTTTTTAACTTAATTTTGATGTTAAAGGGGAGGGACAGAAGGAAGAGAGAAGAGAGAAGAGAGAAAAGGGTGAGAAGAAAACAATTTTATTCAACGATCAATCAAAGCTGATGAATGCAAATGAATAATGAATATATTCTAGTCTATTTATGGAGCCCTAATATATAAATGTTAAAATAATAATAGTAATAATAATAATAATAAATTCTAAAACTACTCTAAATCATCTTCTAGTTATAATTTGAAAAGATAACAGAGATAATGTAAAATATTAAAAATAAATAAGCCTAATTTTAATTGATAAATATCATTATTCAAATCCTTAATGAATAACTCTGTACATTGAAACAAACCCTAGATATTCCTCACTCAACATCTACCAAAAATCATATCTGTTCCTATCTATACCTGTTTGTTTTGTTCCAATTCAACTAACCTTGTTCAGTAAATTGTATTACAATTATTAATTGAAGACTTTATACATAATTTTGTTGTGATTTATTACTTTTTGCACAAAAAGACCATTTTCCATATAACTATATATCTTACTAGATGATGTTCGAGCATTATCCAATCTAATTAAAGGTAGCTTTCTTAAAAACGTTCTCATTACCCTTGAACTCTAAGGCATGAATAAAACACATAGCCCATTAGTTGAAATTTAATTCTGTTTAAAAGGATGAGAGATGGGTAGGATACTGAACTTTTACAGTGGCCATTATCCCCTAGATGCTCAAGAGACGAATGGAATGAGGGGAGTAAAAACTTATAATTATAATTATATATACACGATATCGCAAGTTTTGTTCGATTGAATCCTTCTAATCATATATGTCAAGTATACATTCTGGTCCATCAATATTTTTCAACAGTTTGCGATGAAGGGCAGCTGATTCGCATCCATCTCTAAGAAAGATCAGTTATACTTAAAGAGTTAAAACAGTGCACGACTCTACATATTAATTAAGGTTTACCCCATAACCACCAAAATGTATTGGTCTCTTTAATCACGTGTTGCAGGCTAAGTGTACAGCTTTAAAGCGAATTCTGACTAATTAAGAGGCTAATAGCGTTGTGTCTCTGGTTGGTGCTGAGTCACGCCAATCAAGAATCATTATTTGTTACTTTCGTTAATTAAGTTGGAGTTGAACAGTTAATGGACATTACAGCATGGTTGTAGTTTTAATTAGTTGATAGTTGATGGATTCAGAGCTCGGAATCTTCATTCTCAGTCATTTTTTATCTTAGCTCACTTAATCCAAATCATGAGACTGATTACATGAAATGATTAAAATCATACTTAAGAATTAAATATTATAAATCTGGAGAATTTTGAAATCCGGCTGTTTTGCATCACATCACGGTACGTAGATGACAACCTTTGGCAGTGTTCGGCATACGAACAAAGCGTGCGTAGTCTGATACGTATTCTGCAAAGGGTTGAAGTCATGCGAGCTGTATTTTACATGCATGTCTCTTGATTAAATTTGTATACATTATTTTATATAATACATTAATGATTGATTGATTGATATGAGAAAATGTCTCTACTTTAGTTTAGTTTCGATGAATTGATTAGTTCCAGATGCAAAGATGAAAGTGACGTACTAATCATTTTGAGCATTCAAGTATGTCGCGCACGAAAACTGGCGTATGGGTCCCTGAACCTTTGAAGAGCCCCATAAACTTGACTATATGTTCCGCTTACGTAATAGTCGAAAGAATCTCTTATCACTACTCAATTTCAGCCACCAGAAGAAAAATAACACCGTTGGGGTGTCCACGCATAGGTAAACCGAGTTAGCTCAGTTAATAATATATATATACACACACATATCATATCAGATGAAGTGTGTGTTTGGGAAAAATAAAAGCACTCGTGGTTTTGGTAAATAATTGCCAAACAGGTCAATTTTTATCAAAAGCACTTTTACATGTTTTAAAAACGTTGTCTTACTGTTTCTTCTGGGTGGTTTGGTTGTATCGTTGTTGAGTTGTTAACCAAAAAGTAAACACCCTCCCTTATTAATCTCTCATCCCCTCTTCTTCTCATTAAACTTGTTTGTGAACCCTACAAAATCACTTTTATATAAATCGAAACAAAACTTCTCTTACATATTTATTTTAGATTGTATAAAATCACATTTCAAAATCAAACAAACAACATATTTCAAAGAGCAGCTTCACATTCCGCTAAAGAGTCTCTATCTTCACTGCCGAACTTCTTCCCTCCACAGAGAACACACGCCTGGCGAGATTCTCCTCCAGTTGGAAGACAAAGTTTGTGCATTGGATTGTCCGATCCGTTGCTTCTTGCTTTGTATGCTTCATCTTCAAGGATTATTGGTTTTCTGTTATTATAAATCAAATACCAACCCTTCTTTTCTTTCTTTTTTTTTTGTCCTTAGCTCTCCATTCTGAGTTCTTCTCTTCGATTTCTCTCCCATGGCTCCCATAAATTTGAAGCAATCGGCAAACGCATCTGCCACTTCTCAAGCAATAGCATCGCCTCAGGATGCTCAAGTCCTTGTGCGTGAAATGCTGCGAATTAGTGCTAATTTGGCTTCACCGCCGCCAGTTGCTTCTACTCCCCCTAGCACCGAAGTGACGTCGTTGGTTGAACCCAAGTATGGAAGGAGAATTATTGGGGGTGTTGCTGTTTGTGGGGAGGGATTGGTGGGTTCGAGCTTCAGATTGATCTGTTGCGAGGATATGGGTGGTCGTACATGGAAGTATGTGGCGGAGAGCGATGGCTCGGGGGGCTTTAAAAGAAATTCTGTTCGTGCACTTAGTCCTTGTCTGCGTTGCCCTTCAGGATTATTTTCAACTAAGTCAAAGATAAAATATAAAATCACTTTTAAATGTGGGACCGACTTGACAGCAATAGAAGAGTCTGTTCAAGCATACTTTGCCAACCCATATAGTTCTTCAGGATCCTTATCCCTCTGTCTCTGTATTTCCTTCTCCTGCAGCTCTGTGCCTGCTCTTGAAGACATCTTGCCTGAATCTCTTGGTTTATCTTTGTATGTCCACGGAGGGTTTCCTTTCAATCATTTTTTTCGTTAGGAATTACTATAAAGTCTCATGCAAGAGAATTAATATCAGAAAGGTCCTATTGACAACTCAAGACAATTAAATTACTAGCATTGACAACTTCTTAAAACTTTTCTTACACTAATTCTTTTATATGGGACTTTATAGTAATTCTCCCTATTTTTTCACACTGGAGCATCTTTTGCCTCTTTGTCACAGCCATGCCAGCAGCAACATTATCTACCCTTTCATTTTCTGCCACTTCCTGCATGCACTTATGGTAAATCAAAAGTGTTCAAAAAATGCGTTTATACTTATGTGTGACGGTTCATATTTAAATATGGCATGAAGGTACCAAGGTTGTTAAAAGTGAGATTTTAGTTTAAAAGAAAAATCAAAAGGTTATGTTTATAAATCAAGAATAAATCACAACCAAATATTTAAAATATCTACGAGGTAAGACTTGGGATATCAATTGTATCAAGCATCAAAGACAAACCAAATTGAAAAGTCATGTATGATGAAGAGTAAAATTTATATATATTCCACTAACTAACCACTAAGCCTCATCCTTCATTTCTCATATGCATTTAGTTATATCTAAAAGCCTATTTATTAGTTATATCATCAGGAACATAATAAGAAATCAAATCATTCACTATACTTAAGAACAAGAACATTAATAATGTATATATTATATGCATATTTTGAGGTACCTTTCATTTACAATCAGTGAAAATCTAATTGTTCCTTGTAGGAAACAATTATCACGAAATTTGATGTTTAAAATATTTGGTCACTAAAATTATAACGATCGTTTTTATCTTATACTATAAGATTCCATTTTTAATTATATATAAAAAACCTTAGTTAAAATTATAAGTTATTATAGGTTACGGTACAAAAAATAACTTATTTTTAATATTCCGTTTTTCTCTTCCTGTGCGGAGTAATCGATGGCAATTTGAAAGGAATGTCGATCACGCAACAATTAGTACTATAACATGATTGGCCAATGAAATCAGTAAAAGTTGACATTAATACGATCCATATGCAAGTTAGCTCAATGTCATGAGCATCTCCGTTACCTTAATGGATCTATTAATTAAATTTGGTTTTGTATTAGTTTGCAAATAAAAATACATATTAAACTTAATCTTCAGCTATTCATCAGTGAAGTTAAATTACCGCCATAAACGGCCCAGAAGGGCTGTCCAGCGGTTGAGATAAGGGGTGTCAAAGCGACCCCCGCCGCTCGGGCTCGAATCCTAGGAAGTCGTCATCCCTATGGCGCACTCCGGATTAATCGGGTCCCAAAAAGATTCGGATACCGAGGGCTCTAAGCAAAAAAAAAAAAAAAATTACCGCCATGAACAGGGACGAGTCATAAATATATGTGGGGGATCTTCTCCACTCAGTTCAGTATTTAGTAAAAATTATATATATATATATATATTTACTTGCAAAATAATTTAAAATGGATCCTCCAGGGAACTCCATGTTCTAGTTGAATCAGGCCCCTGAATCTACCTGACTGTGCACAAGAAGGAAGAAGGGTGGATTCGGTAGGCACGCAGGGATAATAACACAAGCGCTAGTGACGGAATATAATACATATATTTATACACAGGTTCAGCATAGGGTAACAAAACCCAATACAATAATGAGTGGGATTCTTAAGGCTAAATTGGGTCCGCTATATGCTATATTGATACGTGCTTAATCTTACGTCCAACGTGAGAAGACTAAAGCAATCAGTCTATGAGTATTTTCAAGGGAAGGTATCCACCTGAAGCCTGATCCTGACACGTACCAAGTTTCACCACACAACCAGCACCAAGGTCGTACCTTTCATGTGCTTCAGCAAATCCTCCGCTCAGAACCTGCTCCACCCAATCCTCCACCTCCGTGTCCCTGTCCGAGATATATGCAGCTGCGAGCAGTTGTTCCATGGCTTCTGCCTCGATCTGTAGCGAACACTCAGAACCAAGAATTTTCTGGAAGTTCCTTCTGATCACTTTCAGCAACCTATCTGCAAGTGCATCGAAATTATAAGGTTTAAAAACAATTGTTTCGTCGACCTGGTCAGACAAATTTTGGAGCCAGAGGTTTTGGTTCGCAGTTGAGACATGCTCATAATTTTCACCACCCACATGTTGCACCTCATTCTGTTCAGCAGGAAGATTTAAATCCAACACCCAGCTTGATGCTATGTGAGCCCGCTTCGCGGTGTCTGAAATTTGATGTTGATAGTAAAACTCGTCGTCATCAATCAATTTTCTTTTATTTACAATAACAAGGTTGGGAATGGGAATACTCTCTGTAGAATTGCCAACTACAGCGAGGCTTTGGCTTCTGATGTCTCCAACCGGCTGCTCGACTTTTAATTTGACCGCCCCTCCTTTCGCCCTTAATATTCTTTCCTCGGTGTAGTTGGAAGGTTCCCTGATCCGCGTGCTTTTATTTTGGTTGATTGAAAAAGATATCATGAATATTGAGTTGTTCACGCCAACTTCTCTTCCATGCGAGTCAGTAAGTTTTCCGGTCACGATGGCTTGAGACAAGCTATTTTGAGCCAGCATATCAGCCTTGTCTACATTCTCCAGGAAAACCACAGACAGTGGTTTCTTGTACAACTCCCCCACAATAAAATCAATAATAGTCTTCCCTCTGAGTTTCACATCACATCCTTCAATTTCTTCTGAATTTAGATCCACAAAAATGAAGCTTTTTCGGCTTCCGCACAAAAACTCGGCCAAAGAAACAGCAATTTTCTTCTTGCCATGCCTATCAGGTCCCACAAAATTCATCCATATGTCCCCTCTTTGATTTACTTTCTGGTGTTTACCTCTTTTTGCTTGGCAGCAAACCAGCGTCCTCATTATAGCATGCAAGGCGTCTTCCTGCCAGCCAACCCTTTTCACAAGAGATTGGAAGAGAACTTTGGGATTTCTTAGGTCAGCTTGTCCACCGTGGTCAAAACTTAAGCAAGATGAAGACAGGGTTGGGCGCTGGAAAGTATTTGCATCAACCAGATCAACATTCAGAATTATGCGTTCACTTGTAGTTCTTTTAATTATGTTGGTGCTGTGGGAAGAGCACAATCCTAAGCCTAGGTCTGTGGTTACGGAAGTCACAGATGAGGGAGACATTTGACTACCATCATACATACTTGAGTTGGACATGTTACATGATCTTAGGTCACCTGGCTGGAGATCTTCCGCTTTCTGGAACGTCTCTGAGAGTCTCGAAGTGAACTTCTCCGTGGAGACCACAGAAAGAGGACTGCCTGATTGTGATGTAGGAAACATTTGGTCACCATCTGGCACTTGTGAATTTAGGTCGATGTCCTCAATTGCTGATGCATCAGTGATTTTTCTGCTGTCATTTTTGTCAACATCTTTCTTTTTGACGTCTCTGCGTTCAAAACCCACAATAATTTGACAGGTATTTGCATCAGGGAGTTGCTGAATATGGTGCTTGCATGTCTCTTCCACTTCCTTAGGTGGCCCAGGCTCCTTTTCATCCAACACAACGACATCATCCTTGGTGGTCTGCGCTGAACGGAACAATAGCGGTTTTACACTAACAAACCCGGAAACAACTTTATGCAATACGAGAAAATAAAAAATAATCTAGATGGTTCTCTCGTCTGTCAACATGGGAAATGTTACGTTAATTAACAAACTATCTTTCTTAAACGGAATCCTTGTTGGACATAAAGGTCAATTCACGATAATTATATGCTTATGCATCCAATACCAAAACCTTCAGCAAGCAAATTTTTGTAGAAGAATTCCAGTCCAAATTACTTGACATACCATTTATGACAGGCCTAAAAGATTCTTTTAAGAACTGCACGGAGCTTTAGTGTGGCAAAAGGAAGGATTGAAAAATTTCGGGCTTGGGGAACGAGCAGAATAAAGATAAACAGAAGCTCCAAACCAACGCCCAAATTAATATTGACAGCAGGATTTAGGGTCGATAAATAACCGCAGTCAGTGAAAAAAATAAAAATTCTCAAATATGTAGACCTGACTTAGTTGACATATATGAGTGCTACAGCGCACACCTTCGTATTCAATGGTTTTGCAGGAGTCCGCATCCACGGAGGAAATGATTGGCAAGAGTCAGGAAATGAAGCAGAGAATTTTTCCTCTGAAGCGGCAACCCCATCTTGTCGAAACCTTTCACCACATTGATGGCAATGGGGGACACTATAATACGAGCAACTAAGTTGACCTTCCAAGTCAGAAGGTGAAGGGAAAAGGCCACCAAATGGGACAAACGAATTCATTAAGCTGTAAATATTATAATATAAAAAAGAACTCAGTCAACGACAGTAACTGACCATAGTTCAGAGTCTCTTAATTTAATACATACATGTAATCTTGACAAAAGGTAATCTTCATTTAATTTACTATAAGAGGAGTTTACATACAATAATGTATCGGCATACACCACCGCATGTCCGTTCAGAACCAAAAACTATTGTTACTTTTGTCCATAGATCAGAACACCAAGAAATTGCCCTCTTTCTTCCCCTTTTCATTTTTCCTTTCGGTGGAAATGAGAATACGGATATAAATCTACCGACACTTTAGGGATCATGAAAGACAAAAGACAGGGGGGGGGGGAACACACGTGCATCTACAAACACGAATTGATTAACTAATTCAAGTTAGCAGACGGCTAGCCTGAGCCTGACCTTGGGAATCTGTTTATTTAGTGACGTAGAGGGGACAGAAAATCATGCCAAGTTTAAAGCCGGAGTTCAGATGAATTCGGAAACAAAGCAAAGGGATGTTAAGGATATATTTACACGATATGAACCGTTTACCTTGATCTGGGCTTCTGATATGGTTCGGCCATGGAAGGCCGAACAGAGGTGATGGGTAGAAGTTGCAAGTCCCAGTCCCTTTCAATGGAGGGAAATTTACCCACAAATTTCAAATAGCAATCATAGCTCGCTGCCGCGCCCATCAACCAAAACTTGCCATAATTGAGCTCCAATAACTTTCCCAATTCGCCCACAATATAGCTCACTGCCTCACCTGAGGCTTTCTCGTTCACATAACACTTCAGGTCCCCGAAGTTCACCAACAAACCAGGTCCTACGCACTGCTCTACCATTTGGCCAATCTTCTTCAATTTCAAACTCATAGCCTTGTCATCGTAGTTCTCTGTAACAAACTTGGAAACATCTTTTCCTATGGCTATCACGTGCAATCCACATAATTCTACGGGCAAAATACCATCCTTTCGTTTATCGATGACGTCCATGAAACTCCGAAGAGCATCAGACGCGCATGCACCCAGCAGAAGAGGATTCCTGCCTCTGCTTCTGGAGAGCACCTCTCCTATTCTTTTATAGTTCTCGTCCCCGTCACACAACCCAGGCGACGCGGAAAATGGAAAGGTGAAGCTCCGAAGAACCGGATCCGGATGCTCCGTTAAGTTGCAGAGGAATATAGGGGGGCCTCTGGAGCGTGAGTAGCGAAGGAGCTGCGGCAGAGGACGAAGAATGGCGAGCTTAATTTCGGGGCTTCGAAAACCCGCTTCTCCGAACACCCGGCTCACAACCGGGTCGTCGAGTATCGACAATATCAACTGCTGAAGTTCAACTTTCACGCAAGAAACTGAAGATGGCTGCTGTGAGATTTGATGGTAGAGATGGAAATTCTCCGGCTGCCTTCTTTGGTTCGCTTGAGATCGCTTGATGGCAGCCATGAAAGAGTTGGAAACAGGCGGGTCATCGGTTATCTGGGACGAGGGGACCCGGTCCAGGGAGACGTTGAGGCACAGCTCCAGGGCTTTGAATTGGAGGCGGGACGAGTAGGCAGAGTTCCGGGCACGCCCGCAGGCGTCGCTCAGGATTGAAGACGGCAACGAAAGGAGGGCGGAGACGGCATGGAGGGAAGTGGTCTGGGCGTGTCCGCGGCGCCGAGCCACGGCGACGGCCTCGTCGAGCGCGTGAGCCGCCTCGGAAGTCAGGCATTGCCTAGCGACTGCGACTGGCGCAGGCATGGGCGGTGTTCATATATCAGCACCGAGTCGGTTGAAAAGAGAAGTCAAATGAGAATGGGGAAAGGGGAGAATTGGCAGTCCCAAATTTTTTATTAAGGGAAAAGAAAATTTGTAGATGAGAGGAAAAGGGTGGGAATTAGGTGTGTTGGGGGAGTGGGGGCTCCAAATTCGCATATATAGATATAATAATGGTGGAGGGGGAGATGGCGGGACCCACGGAAGAAGACGGCGCCAGGGAGCGGGAGGGAGGGTCGTTGCGCAGAGAGAGAGAAGACGGGGAGTGGGTGAGGAATGGATGGGGAAGGAAGGAGCACAGAATGGAGTATAATGGGAGAGATATTTTTTTCTGGGTCTGACTTTGGGACGTCGAGCGGAGGATGAACATGTCGCAGTCGTCGACTTTATCGCAGGGGTCCCTGTTCGGGGGGAAGATGCTGCGTCCACTTACTTTCCACGGTCAACGTCACTGTCTGCTTACGTGTTATTATTTCATTCACTTTTCACATTATTATTATTAATTATAGCAGCAGCAGCAATGGTAATAATCTGTCCTGTTTTGTGAGAGACATTCGTTTGGTGTTTGTTGATGATGAGGAGAATAGGGAGGGTGAGTGTAATTGGAGAGAATGAAAAGGCAAGGGGCGTGGTGGGTTAGGGAGTAGGAGGAACAGAAGAAGGTGGCGACGATCATGGAATGCACTACTCAGACAACAGATACTCCACAATGGGATTCCTCTGCGCACTGCATCTTTGATTCTGATTGGAGAAAGAGAGGCGTGAGAAGCATTATTGAGTGGGGCCCCAGAAGCATCCGCTACCCATTGCTTTCCAATAAAAAGCTCCTCCATCTCACTTTCCCCCTTTCTTCCTCTTCCTCACCTCAAATCACCAAACGCGCACCCACACGCTCCTCCTCTCCATTCCTCTTGTTTAACTCCTCTTTTTGTTACCCCTCACTTCACTACTTGGTTTTTGTTCACTCTTATTGCATCAATGCTTTCTTAACACTGTCCTCTACTATTTCCAAGCTTTCCATTGATTCTTCTTTTTATAATTAACCCCAAAATAACTAGTTACAAATGTTCATTCCCCTCCAACCAAACTGCCCCATGTGTTATTCAGATAATGATTAGTATAGGCCATCCAAGCCATAAAATCGGTCATGCCAAAATGAGCCTTTAGCCCGCTGCCAATATAATTAATTGACACTGTTTGCACGAATGACTCTATAAAGAGTACAAGAATAATATATGCAGAGTGAAAGTTGTGTATGATGAGTAGCACATTCTTTTAGACTTAATTTATCTTCTCCTACTCTTATATTACAGGATGAAAATTGGGTTAAACGACGAATTTCCTACAGAATACTGTAGAAACCTTTAAATAAGTTTTCCACTCACAA
>QFDD01002249.1:0-28132 GCA_006871305.1 Vachellia collinsii | reverse complement strand
ACGTATCAACACTACAATATGGGTTGTAAACTTTTGTATGTGTAATTAGTGCACATTTTGTTATTATTAATTGTTAAAATGTTTATACATGCTTATAAATTTACGTTTAAGTATTTGTAAATTTTTTATTAGTTGTTATAATGTAAATTGGGGTAATAAATTTCTTTCTTTTTTTCATGTATGTACTTAAATTTATCGGTTAAAATACATGTACACGTTTGAAAAAAATAAATAAATGAAGGGCACACTTTAATCATTTACCATCGAACCAAAATTTCACTTTCATTCTTGGGTGAAAATGAAGTTACATGTGAAATTCTTCGATGAAAAATTCATCAAAAAATGATAAGGCAGAAGAAATTGACCCGGTCTACGACAGTCACGTGGCTTAGAGCATGTTTGGGAAGTTACCAAACCAAGGTTTTGAGAATAGATTCTGTCTCGATTTGCGTAAAATAGCTTTTGAGAGTAGAATATATTTTAGGAGAAAAGTGATTGTGAAAAAGTTGAATATGTTTGGATAGTTGTTGTTAGAATTGCTTTTATGATTTGAAATGACGAAAAAGGGTATAAAGAATATATGAAATTACTTGTTTACATTTTAGCAATAATTATTACACTGATTTTTTTTTCCAGTTTACCATTTATGCATAAAAATATAATTTTTTTAATAAAATTTTTTTATAAAATTTTAGCAATAAAATTTTTTTCCTAATTTTTTTATCTCACAGTACACAGTGAGAGCTGCAGAAGAGACAGACTAGTGCACAGTGAAGAGAAGCAGATTCGCGTGATAAAAGCTGCAGAATGCAGCTTTTACCCATAACCATGGTTTTGATATCAAAACCATGGTTTCAGTTGGATAATGGTTTTTCCTAAAAAATAATATGTTTGGCAAATTCTGCTGCAAACCATGGTTTGCCTGCTGAGAATCGATTCTACCTGCCAGCCAAACATGCTCTTAAGATCAGTAGGATCGAGTTGTTTAATTATTCACTTCTTCACATTTCCTCAATTTTCAAATTCTTGAAGGACGCAATAGCAATCTGTCAAAAGGGATGACAATGCAATACACGAAAGTTTTGTTTGACCCACACGCTTTTAAAATATGCAATTGTGGATTAAGACTCGAAATTTTGAAAACAATGGAGTGATGGACCGCATAAAGAAAAGACACCAACATTATTATATTCACTAGCTCATAGGTAAACATCAAGTCGTCACAGCCTCACAGGCCGGCAACTCATTTGAAAAAAAAAAAAAAAAACCAAGAACACTACTAGACCTTGTGGTTCTAATCCTAGGAGTTTTTTAATCTAATTCAGATAAATTAAAAACAAAGTTAAGTTTGTCATTTGCAATCATAGAAATTAATTAGGAATTAATTTTCGCATAACTGTAACTCAACTCATTAATTTCTCAGCATCTTAACTTCACAGTTCACACACCATCCCTATTTATACTAAAAATGTTCTCTCTCCTTCATCATTCACTCTCCTTCTTCATCATCCCCTTCTCTCTCTCTCTCTCTATCTATCTATCTCTCTCTTCTGCAACTAAGGAAAACATCATGCAACGAAAACCTTTCTTCTTGTTCTTGTTGAGCTTCATAGTATGGTCATGGTGGAGCCTAGACGGCGTCGTTTCAGACCCACAGACCCACTTTGTGAAGATAGGGTGTAGCCAGTACAACGTAACAGACGTGAGCATCTTCCATCGGAACCTAAACGCAACGTTTCGAGACCTGAAAGCTCAGATCAGTAACCAGAGCAAGCACTTCGCGACGGCGCAGGCAGTGAGTGGGAACAACCCAGCTTATGCTATCTTTCAGTGCAGAAACTATCTCTCCATCTCTGACTGTCTTGAGTGCTTCGACTTCGCCGCCGATCACATCCGCAACTGCTCCATCGGAGCCACCGGTGCCCGGATCATCTACGAAGGTTGCTTTCTCAGGTACACTACTTTGACTCCTTTTTTTTAATAAATCATTCGCCATACAGATGTAACATTTTAAAGTTTTTTTTGGGACCTCAATCTAATAATTGAATGTTATAATATTGAAAATAAATTGATTCTATGATATCTAATAAAAAAGTGCATAATGATGACGAAAAAGTCAGAGATGTGGGTTCCAATGCTTTCTATTTATAGTATGAGTAAAAGAAATAATCTTCAATGTTGGCAACAGAAAAAGAAAAAGAAATAATCTTCAACGGTCTTTTTTAATTTTTTTTCCTAAAATAATGTCCTTGTGTAGTTTTGTAATAAACTAAGGAGAGAGAATGATTACAGATAGATAAAAATTTACTTGTGCAACTTTCTGGATAAGGAAATTGATGATATAAATATACCACTATATCAAATGTCACAATACAAAATTTATAAAAAAATAGTTTTAAATAATTAGGAATAACATTTTAAAATTAAATATTAAGAATATTTTCAAAATTAGCAAAATATTCAAAAAAAGAAAACATTTGAATTTTGGTAATTACTGGATGGAAAAGAAGTTGGGATTAAGAAAAACATTTTCAGCATCATATATATATATATTCATTTAGAAATTTCTTTTGATATATAGTAAAACACATAAATATATTAGTAAGAAATTGTGAACAACAAAATATCAAAGAAAAAACAATGACAAATCATTGGTCATGCAGCTCATTGGCAGATTTTTCCAAGTAGGCCCACTAGAACCTCCCAAATGACTTAGGCCCCATGCATGCACATCCGCAGAAAATCTACACATGTGAAATGAGAATTGACCCACTTGGAGTTAGTTGCCATGTTTGACAAAGTATTTTGCATTAAATATGTTGTCAGTGTGCATTTTTATTACAGTTAAATAATATAGGAATTTTAAAGACTAAATTACCTTATCTAGACTTATCAATGACTTCCTTAGTAGTGGAATTTAGAATTTGTTTGCCAACACTCCAGAATTACTTTCACACAAGTCGAGACAAAATTTTTTTTACATACTTATTTCAGATCGTGTATAATCACTTCTCAAAAGCTAATCCAAACAAGTTCTTATTACAAATTTCATCTTTTCTATTAATAATTGTTGTTCATTATTAATTAAATTGGTATTGACATTTGATAATACTTTCTGCTTTATTAATTGATAGTTATACCTTTCTAAGTTTCCAAATTAATTAGGTTTCGTGCATCTGCCCACAATCTATTTAAGAGAAATGGCAAATTGACCCACTTCGAGTTGCCAATTTTGACAATAAATGCATTTTGAATTAAATATGTTGACATTTGCATTGACTTCACAGCTATATATATATGTCCATAATTGACCAATAAAAAAAATATTATTCCATATATTACACAAAATTTAAAGAATTAATTACAGTTATTCCATGAGTGATTCTAATGTATAGTGATCGTATTGATATACGATAATTCTTTAAATATTGTGCCAATGGACTGAGGAGATCAAATTTAAAAGCAAACAATAAGATACGTCATGTTTCAATTTTGTTTTTAAGTGATAGAGATGCATACCATTTTAAGATACTTTGTTATCATTAAGCCAATGAATCATTTTGTAAAATAATTAGGCAGATATAAATTTTTATTTTCTAAATAATATGAATTTAAATTGTAAATAACATATTTATCTTGAGTCATGATTGAGCTTAGAATATTATATGAAATGCAGGTGTTAGTAAGATAGCACATTTGTATTGACATTCTCTAGTCTTAGTCAAGTGATATATATTTGCAAGATAATCATTATGCTATATGAATTTTAAGTAGCGTTAATATCATTGTTAGTCCTTATAGTTTAATCAAATTTTGGTATAAGTTCAACAATTGGTATCTAAGTTTTGATTTAAATTTAATGACCAGTCTCTATACTTTTATCGAGATTTTATTTTAGTTTGTATGCTTTAACTTGTAATATGAAATTATGAAACTATAAAAACCAAAATAATTGAATTGAAATTACAGGGATTAAAATCAAAATTTGACTGACCTATGAGGACCAGCAATCATATTAACCCTTCAAATCATCTTACCCTTTTTTGGCTGGGGATCAATAAGTAGTATCATCAGGAACTAAGGGCATGTTTTGTTCCATTGTATACCCTTTTGGTAAAGGCAATGAAATACAATGTTACAAAGCAGAGAACATGATAAATTCTGTTTGTCCAAGTCAATCAGCCCCTTATAAATCAACAAGGGAGTCATGAGAGAAAATAAAGGAAAATCAAGCCGATATGCTTCTCTAGCTAGCCAATTGGCAAGCTCATTGAAATAGGGCAAACGAGGCGGTTAAATGTGTGAATTATATAAAATTAAAGAAGCATAGAAGGGACAAAGGAGGACATTCTTTTGAGAAGATAACCTTAGCTAAGTTCCAAGGATATATGCTCTCAAACTTACAAGCAACTTTGAATGAATTCCATAATATCTTTTTCAATGTATAAGGAATTTTATGAAGTTCCCAAGAATAACTTGTGATGCGCCCTTTCATGTGTTTCATATATTAAGGTACGAGAGCAGTGGCTTCTTTGACCAGAACACAGACACAGGCAACAACATTGTGTGTGGGAGTAGAGCAAGAAACTCCACTGGAGTTGCTTCAACTGTGGAACAAGTGCTAACAAATCTGGGAATAGCAACACCAAGAATACCTAATTTCTATGCAGCCACTAAAACACAAGTGCCTAATTCCAACACTTCAATTTATGCCTTTGCACAATGCCTAGAGACTCTCACTCAAAGTGGCTGCCAGGATTGCTTGAATACTGGCTTAAAAAATTTCCAGATTTGTCTTCCCAACACAAATGCTAAGACTTACGATGCTGGTTGTTTCATGAGATACTCCACCTCTGCTTTCTTTGCTGACAACCAAACCACTAATATCAAGCACTTCTTGAAACAAGGTAGGCATATAATTTACAAACTTCACAGATAGCATATTTTGCATGCTCTTGGGTGATAGAAACTGTGTGCGGGTGTGTGCGTGAGTTTACTCATCAGAGATAGGTTTAGAGTTATTTGCTATGCTTGTATGTGTTTAGAATAAAAACTTGGAAATGGGGTCAACTGTCTTCTTGTGACTTGCAGGAGGTTCAAGCGAGAAGGAGGCCATTATTTGTTTTGTACATACGAACGACATCATCCAAAAGGATTCCTAGAGGCAATATAACTGGCAAAGTTTTCATTATTCAAGTTGGAATAAATTATGTTGATGCTTTGATTTTTACCCTTTTTACCAGAAGAAATGCTATGGTTTTAATACGAAGGGATCAACCCCTGACTGCTTTTCAGGTGACATTTTGGGAGCAACTGAGTTGAAAGGCCCTGTTAACTATAGGTATAAAGATCTAAAGGCTGCAACAAAAAATTTCAGTAAAGAGAATGATAACTCTCCAATTTTTAATATATTTGAGATATATTTTTAATATATTCAAAGAGTTATCAATATAATTTTAAAAGATTCTGAGTTTAAAATAGCAAATCTATCAAATGTTGCAATATCTTAGAGATTCATTAAATCATAACTGATAATAATAATAATTTAATGTTTTAAGGTATTTTTATTTTTGTTTTATCATGTTTCCTTTTATTTTATTATTTTGTTATTTTTTTTAGAAAGTGATGGAAAGAGAAAATTTTGGCAAATAAAGAGAAAGAAATATTAAAGAAGAAGCAGTGCGGTTTTGATCTCCAACACACAAGCACACAAATATACAAATATATATATATATATATATATGGGAGGCAAGCTGGAGGGGGGAGGATCCGCGCACACATTAAAACACATCCTCAGCCACGCACACATTCATAATAACCACACACAAGCATTGGCACTCACAATTGAGAAACACATCCACGCACCCATTCGTCCACGCACGCACAGAGGACCACGCAAGGGGCACATACACGAAAAGGGGCAACGCACATCCAGAGCGCAGGAGCTGCAATTCAGAAAGGATAGACAAGGGATCGAGAGAGAAGGCGCAACGCAGGAGATCTCGTCATCATCTATTTGTGCTTTCACCTTTCTTCTTTTTTCTTTATTTTCTTCTTAAATTTTATTATGAATTTGATTAAAGCCATGTGTGGTTAATTCTTTTTAGATCTAGAGTAGTTATAAACTGATTTAATGATTTTAGCATGTTTGAAGCATTTATCTATGCTTAATTTTAATTGTGTTTATTCAGTTTAAATGTATTATCTACTTAATATCGGATCAACATTAAATATGAATGTGGGGAATTTAGGTTAACCTTGGGAGATGGATATATATTGAACCTTTAAACTGAATAATGTGATATTAGAATTTATTCTAATTTGCCTTTAGTATAGGAATATACCTACGGGACTCACATATTCAAATTAAAGTAAAATAATTCTAGTTAATGCCTCTTGAATAACTATATAAAGAATAATATTTTTATTTGAGAGAGAGTTGTAGATGATCGGGAGACACTACATCTATTTATACTCTAGATTAACAGGTGTTTGTGCAGATTTTAGGTAGGACAGAGGTTAAAAGAGGATTCGGATAACCAACAGTGTATAGCAGGGAGGTGCGGCGCGGATCCGAACTCAGGGATGAAACAAAGTAGAAAGAGGATATTAACGGCTTAGCCTGTAGTCATGTATTAAATCTCAGAGCCAATTACAGTGATTTGAATTCAGAGAGAAGAAGAAGGTTTTTGAGCCAGAGAGAAGTCCTTTCTCCGTTACAAATTAATCAGAATAAATAATCTGTTTCGTAGTCGTCTAGCCGTTGGGTAGTTACAACGTGGCTCCGGGAATCTAGGCAGCGAGGGTGCTAAATCCGTGGATTACAACGGTCTGGTCCTACATCCATGGGGGCATGGACCGAGGACGAACGTTGGCGTCGCTGGGTAAGCGGTCGCTGACGCTGGTCGCAGGCGCAGGGCTCCTGGCAAGTCTTGGCCGCTGGGACAGTTGCTGGGCCTTATCCTGGACCAGTGCAGCCAACTGGGCTGTTTGGCGCTGATTGGGCCGGTCGGGCCCAATGTCATTTTTTGGGCATACAACAGGTTAAAACTTGAATATATTTATTTGGGTAAAAACATGTAAAACTTAAAAAAGAGATTAACCACTCTAGATTGCTTGTGTCAATTAATATTTTCTAGCGCATTAGAATTAATATTTTAGTTCAATTGAATTTATATTTTAATTATTCGTATTTTGATTTGCTCAACTTAAACAAAACTTAGATTTCTAGTGCCTATTTACCTACTAAATTGAGTCTCTGTGGGATCGACCTTGATTTACCATATATTATTTTTACGACCCGTACACTTGTTGTGCATAATTAAATTTTGGTAGCATCAGAGAATAAACTTGGAGAAGGAGGTTTTGGTGATGTGTACAAGGTAAACTTTCTAAGCATTCATTTTCAATATCATTTCTCAACAGAGGCTTGCTTTTTAAGCATATTTCATTGAGGCATTTTGGGTAGATTCACTGTATCTAGGTTTACTAAAAATATTTATTGCACATGATGCAAAGAGTTTCAGTGTTTCACTATACCATAGTAATCTGTGAATATATTTCATGCCTATGCAATTGTGCTCTTTATAAGCAAGTGCTATTGTCTATAACTAGTTTTTATTGAACAGGGCACTCTGAAAAATGGAAAAGTAGTTGCTGTCAAGAAATTAGCTTTGGGCCAATCCAAAACAGATGCAGAAAGATTTTGAGAGTGAAGTGAAGCTGATAAGTAATGTCCATCATCGGAATCTTGCTCAACTTCTAGGATGCTGCAGTAAAGGTCAAGAGAGATTCCTTGTTTATGAGTGCATGAAAAATAACAATGTTGGCCAATTCTTATTTGGTAGGCAAAATCAAGACATGAATGAATTTACTTTAAACGTTGAGAATCATCTTCAGTTCCTCTATTACATTTTTTTAACTCTTTGAAATGATGGAAATAGGTAAAAATAAAGGTTCCCTCGGTTGGAAGCAACGTTATGCTATAATTTTGGGCACTGCAAAGGGTTTGGCCTATCTACATGAGGAATTCCACATTTACATTATTCATAGAGATATAAAACCTAGCAACATCCTCTTGGATGATGATTTACAACCTAAAAAAGCTGATTTTGGACTAGCAAGGCTTTTACCATAGGGCCAATCACATCTCAACATAAAATTTACAGGAACAATGCAAGTAAAAGCATATTCTATTCACTTTTACTGTTCACGCACACAAACAAGATATTGTAAAAAATCATGTTTTGATCAAATGGAACTGTGTTATTAGACCTTTAGATCCTTCTCATTGATGTTTTGTAGCTCAAACATTTCAAGACAGACATTGTCCCATTTATGAGACATTTAAATTATGATACAACACTTGAAGTTGTGTATGAAACGTGCCAAGTTTTATTTTATCAAAGTTTATGTCTAAATTTCAATTTTGATATTTTAATTGATTTTCATTAAAAGTTTATTTTCTTTGTAAGATTTATCATTAATGATAATTTCGTTGGAAATAAAATATGATACCTATTTATAACTTATGAATAATTCAACTTTTTATAAATTTTGTATGGCTAAATATTCAAAACTTATATTAATATTTATAAATTATTTATATAAAGGCTCAAAATTGGTGTATTTGTAAATTTCGATTTAATTACCTTTTGAATTTAGATATGGAGATGAAAAATGCATCATGGTATAAAATCTTTTTGGGCTATGATTCAGGGCTTTCACTTAAGGAAAAAATAATTAAGATATCATATTCAATAGGATTAGTCTCAATTTTGAAGTGGTTTAAAAATACTTTTGATCAAATAAAAAATATCATATACCTTTTTTTTGAATTGCAATCTCAACTATTTATTTAAAAATGGTTACATTATGTTAATTGTTAGAACTCCGTATTCTCATTATTATATTTATTTTTAACAATATACTAAACGTAAAATACCAATAATATTAAATAATTAATAAAAAGTAATAACAAATATCGTGGAACCCATAGTCGTACAGCTAATTGACATTGACAGTAGGGACCAACTCACTTTTGTTTCTTACATCTCCACACAAAATTCTGCCCAAACCAAAGAAAAATGACAAATTTGACTCACTACAAGTTGCAAATTATGACTAGCCCCACAATGGGTTTAATTTATTGAAGATTTGTAGCTATTGGGTATACAAGTCTAAACAAAAATCATTATTCCATTAAGTAGGTTTAGCTACAGATACATAGATACATATATCATACAATGTCATTAAGCTCAAAATTGTGGTTCCTCAATGGTTTTTGGACCTGTCCAAACGGGTATGTATAATTCTAAACTCAAAAGATTCTTCAACTGGTTCCACAGTAGTAGAGACAACTGCATAGTTTTCTGACTATAGAACAATTACATCACACCTAACACATTTCAGCTAACCGATGTCTCTTAATGTGGGTCATAAAAGTGACATTTTTTTTAGGCTAAACCGTAAGCCTGACACTTCAATTTATCATAAGGACTGATAAAGAGGACATACTTTTCTGTTTGTTCAAGGTATGAGAGCAGTATTTCTTCGGCCAGTCCATAGACGCAGGGAATCACATTATGTGTGGGAATCCAGTGGCTAAAAACTCCACTGAACTTGCTTCAACCGTGCAACAAGTGCTAAATGATCTGCTAGAAGCAACACCGAGAATACCTGGGTTCTTTGCAGCCACTATAACGCCTGTACCTAACAGTAATGCTTCAAATATCTATGCCTTCGCTCAATGTCTTGAGAGTGTCACTCAAAGTGGTTGCCAGGATTGCTTGGAATCTGGGTTAAGAAATTTCCAGATTTGTATTCCAAACTCAAATGCTAAGATTTTTTATGCTGGTTGTTTCATGAGATACTCCACCTCTGCATTTTTTGCTCACAATCAGACCACTGATATCAAGCACATCCTGAAACAAGGTACAGCTATAAACTTCAAACTGATAAATAACTGTGTGCATTGCATGCCAAGAAACAAGTGAGAAGAACAAATATAGTACAATTTAACTTCAAATAATTCAGATTCGAATCACTCAATTAAACACAAACTTGTATACTAATCATAGAATAGCTAGCTCTTGCATGTTTTACATGCGCTTGGGATATGTTACTCATCATAGATATGTTTAGGGAGGTTTGCTGCTTACAAGATTATGATAAACTTGGAAAATGAACTTTTTTTCTTGTAACTCGTAGGAGATTCAAACAAGAAGGCCATTATTGGTGGAGTTGCAGGAGGTGTATCTTATATTTTGATTCTCCTTGCATTATTTGCTTTGTATAGACGATCATTGTCCAAGAGGATTCATAGAGGTAAGATAACTAGAATAATCTTTATTATTCAATTTGCAATGACTCATTGTGATGCTCTAGTTTTACATTTTGTTTCCCAACCAAAGGAACTGTTATGGTTTTAATTTTAAAGGGATAAAATGCTAACTGCTTCATACTTACTGAGAGATTTCTAACTATGGTTTTTCTTGCAGTTGACATTTTGGGAGCAACTGAGTTGAAAGACCCTGTTAACTATAGGTATAAAGATCTGAAGTCTGCAACAAAAAATTTCAGTAAAGAGAATAAATTAGGAGAAGGAGGTTTTGGTGATGTATATAAGGTCAATGGCATACATAAACAGCCATTTTCCTTAGTACAATTCACAATCGACATCTTGTATAGAGGCTTTTTAGTATAAATTCAATTTAGGGACACTTGCTAACATAATATTTGTCTGCCAGATATATAGAGTTCCAGCAAATTTTTAATAAATTTTAAATTGTACAATTCATTTCTTAGATTCCATGAAATACAAAGGAAAATGTGTCTAATTCTAATAAAAAGATGGGACTTAGGACAAGCATGCTCTATATTCTATAGATAATGATCCCTTCGTTGAACAGGGAACTCTGAAAAATGGAGAAGTAATTGCTATAAAGAAATTGGCTTTAGAGCAATCCAAAAAGATGGAGGAAGATTTTGAAAGTGAAGTGAAGCTAATAAGTAATGTTCATCATCGAAATCTTGTTCGACTCCTCGGATGTTGCAGCAAAGGCAAAGAGAGATTCCTTGTTTATGAGTACATGAAGAACAACAACGTTGGCAAATTCTTATTTGGTATGTTCAATTTAACACTTGAATAAATTTCCTCAATGGTTGAAAGTCATCTACTTCGTCAGTTCTGCCTTTTTTCCCCAGTACCCTTTCCCTTACTATTTAAAGTGTGGGTACATGGTAAAGGTGAACATAAAGGTTCTCTCAATTGGAAGCAACGTTATGGTATAATTTTGAGCACTGCAAGGGGTTTGGCATATCTTCATGAGGGATTCCACATTTGCATCATACATAGAGATATAAACCCTAGCAATATCCTTTTGGATGATAATTTCCAGCCTAAAATTGCAGATTTTGGATTGGCAAGGCTTTTACCAAGTGATCTGTCTCATCTCAGTACAAAATTTGCCGGAACAAAGTAAGTACCAACACATGTAACTATCCATATTTTCTGACTTAATTTACATCGGATGAATGCAAGAGATTTTCATAGATTAATTTAGATTGGATGAATGCAAGAGATTGTAATGGAACTCATTTATTGATCAAACAGAACACTACTTTAGCAACTAGATCTTTCCTCACATATTTAGTTGTTTCTACAAAACATGATGACTTGTTTTGTTTTCCGACTCACTAGAATTATAAGTTGTACATGAACATTTCAAATTTGTTTTATTATTGTCCATACAAGTTTCCATGTATTGTTGTGTCTCATGCCTTAGATATGGTACATTTTTATCCATTATTCCATAATAAAATATTGTGCCTTTGTTGATTAATTAGGGGATATACTGCACCTGAGTATGTTATGCATGGACAATTATCAGAGAAAGTTGATACCTATTGCTATGGTGTTGTAATCTTAGAAATCATAAGTGGGCAAAAGAGTGGTGAACTAAACGATTATGATGAAGGCGAATTCCTCCTTCAAAGAGTAGGCAAATTCTCAAAACTAATATACCAACAGAAATTTTTTTATTTGAAGAAATTACAAGTGTGGATTCAACCAATAAAATGATTTTCAATATGGCATAACAGACAATTAGTTTTTTACTGCTCAACACCACACAATGACACTTTCCTTTAAAAACAAAATTTCATTCCAAGTGTTATTGTTATAGAGTACTTGAGGATACTCATCTTAAATTTTCCCTTAGGATTTTGTTTTTCTTTTTAGCTCACGTTGTATCACTTTGACACCCCTTTGGCAGGCTTGGAAACTGCATGAGAGAGGAGTGCACATAGAGTTTGTCGACAAAACCTTAGATCCAAATGAGTATGATGAAGAAGAAGTGAAGAAAATCATAGAAATAGGATTGCTTTGCACGCAAGCATCTCCTGCAGCAAGGCCAACAATGTTTGAAGTTGTTGATATGCTTGAAAGCAAGGGTGGCTTAATGGATCAAGAGATGGTCAATATAGTTCATCTTTATCAAACGCTACTCTCTCCATTTCTGTTCCATCAGGAAGGTGACCGATTGCATTACACAAGGTGAAGTTAAAGGGACCACTTGAAGTTGGGAGCCAGAAAGGGCGGTGGCGGTAGAAGTAATGATCTTCATCAGTATGAAGAAGAATAAGAAAAAGAAATTAGAGCAAGTATTCGCCTTCATTCCATCACTGGAGATTTGAGTTCAATGAAACATCAATTCTGCAATTAGGGAAGTTTGTGTGAAATAGTGGCCACTTTGGCCTATGGTGTAAAATAAAGTTGGTGCGTGTAGTTTATAACAATGATCATGGATCACTCTTCCCTTGGATAATCACTCAATCAATAAGCAAGAATCCAGAATTAAACATAAACTCACAGAAACTATACAAGAATCATGCTACAATTTCAATGCGATGGAATCTGAAAAGTGGAAGAGGCCCGGCTGGCTACTCTTATTCCAACGTCAATCCAGAAGAGAGTATAAACTACAAACATAAAGAGCAATGCATCAAATCTGACAAAAACAAGTGTAGTTTCAGTCATTGAATTTCTAATATCAACAAATGTAAAATATAAATGGAATATAAGATAGGAGATGTAAACTTCCCCTTGAAGCTCTGTAAAACTCAGGCCAGAATCATCCATTCCCAAGAGTCACGGATTCAGCTACAGACGGTCAGAACAATCCCATCAATCAGAGCTCCATAGACGCCGGCCATGTTGCAACTGAACGCCAACGAGAAGGAATTGAAAATGCAGAACGAATCAGCAAAAGAGGAGGTGAGGTCGATCAACGGAGAAGAAAGAAGGATGATGGAAGAAGCGAGGAATGGGGAAGGGTCGAGACGGAGGTCGCGACTGCCAGACAAGTGGAATGAATGTAGAATGGAGGTTGAATCCTTGTGTGGGAGTCCAACAGTGGAATGGCGGAGTTCGCGACGGCAGAGAGACGAATCTGGACGGAAGTGGTGGCGGACGCGAGGTGTGCTTCAGCAGCCGAGTTTGGGAAATTACCCAAGTGAAGAGGAAGGGGAAAACAATTCGACGTGTGAAAGAATGGAAATCTGATGCTGCTGGTGAATGTAAAGCCTATGAAATTGCAACTCCGTGAGAAAACACTTTGACTCGCATGACTCATTGATGAACGTTGTGACCAATTTGCTATGTTGACATAATACTGCTATACTGTTTCAAAAAGTATCATTGGGTGTCTTGATCTCTTGCTACATAAATGTCAATTAAAATGATTATCCATAATCGCTTCATGCAAATATAGATTATCATTAGAACGTAGTAGAAAAGCGCAGAGAAGAAAAGGTGTTATACTTGTTTGAAATATTAATAGAGCAGACTTTCGTATATAGATACTGCAGTCAAAGGATTGTGACCAAATTCACCAAAAAAGGGTTACCCTTGAATATGGAAACACATAAGTAATAAATGAGGTTGATAGTTTTGAAAGTTATCAAAAAAAAATCTAGGATTAATATCCATTTTTATTTTGGAAGTTTTCGTTTAGAAAGCTTAATACTCAGAAGGTTTTTTAAATCCAATTTTGTTTTAAGAATTTTAAAATGGAACAATTTTGCTCCAACTTAACAAACTCAAATTTTACTCCAACTTAACAAAGTCAAACAGCAACTATTTATTAAAGTCAAACTGAAGATCCCATGTTAGCAATTTTAATCAAAATTAACTGTCAAAGTCAACTTTTTTTAACTTCAAAGACGATATTGATCATATTTTAAACTTCTGATGCAATATTGTTCATATTTAAAACTTAACAAAATAACATTGAACCCAAAAAAATTTCAAGTACTGAGCAATCCTCAACGAAAACTTCGAAAATAAAAATGAATATTAACCCAAACATATGAAAGAATCACCTTATTATTGTGTGCATGTGTGTGTGATCAAAGTAGTTTGTGCAGAGGTGCAAAGATGTTCAGGGAAAGTTAGTAAACGAACTTAATCGATCGTCTCAGTTAATCAAACAATATAATGCACTCTACTATAATATTTTATATGCACTATGTTTGGATGAGAGAAAATGGAAGAGGGAGAAAAGTGAAGAGGTAATATTATCCGTTTGGACAGAAAAGAGAAAATAGATAGGAAATAAAATAGATGATATTTACATGAGGTTCTAGTTTAATTCCTTGAGTAGTCACTGTCAACTTTAGTGAGGTGAATTTGCCTCTCATCTACATGGGATAACGGGTTCAAATCATAGTAAAGATTGAAGTTGTACGTAATGAACATTTGTTTCAGATTATAACCTAAGCAAAATAACTTATTAAATCAAGAAATTGCCTAATTAGTCTTTAAATTAAAATATTATAAAAGATGTAATTGATTTTAAAGTCTAAGGATACATCTTGATATAGACCACCCTTGAAATTAACGATGAAATTTGACCTTAACATTAGAAATATTATTATTAGTAGCAGAATTAGAATTGAGATGTGGACTGATTCACCACAACCTATGAACCAGGTAGTTTAAATTGGTGAAATACAAACTCAAGATTGCAACACCCATAGGTTGGATAGTTCAGCTCACAGGCCCAACCCTTATTTTTAGCTCTAGACAGAATTCACAATTGTGTTGCAAGTTAATTAATGACGGTGTTTTTTCAACATAAATATTTCATTTGAAGTGTCTCCAAAACTAAAAACTAATTAGCTTAATACTTTCCTTTTAGACTTCATTAACTAAGGAGAGCAAGATAAAGGATTCCCTAGCCATGCTTTGCCATCCCCCTTAATTGAATCAAAGAAACCAACAATTGTTCACATTCAACATTAGCTTTACTTCCTAATATAATGTTATAATCACTAGTCATTTATTCTTATTTTTCATTTAACAATCGTTACACAATAAAACCCCCTATTGCATTTAACATATAGTTATACTTGTACTGCATTTAGTTCACTTAGGTGCATAATCATAACACACTTGCATTTAGAGTATGATTGCATCATTAGAGTAACTTGCATACTTGTAGCATTTACATATAGATAATTCGGCCTGTTTTGCACTTGGAATTAATTGGTAGTCAACATGACTATAAGGCTATATAATTATTGGATATAGTGGAAGTAGTAGGGATACATGTGTCTTTACCATGAACCTCTAATTAGTTTCAATTAAGATAGGCATAGTTGGCCTCATATTCTCTAATAAACCCTCCTTCTGAAGCAAAACCACTATTTCAGACATGGCTGGTCTTATTTCTGCAGATGCTTGGGTACAAAGCAAACCAATTTCTATGATTTTCTTCACTTCTTCTGCATCATAATCATTAGGGTTCAAGGCATTGTCCACCAACTCTAAGTGCAAGTCTCTCTCATATAGTTTCCAAGCCTATCAAGTGATATTCAGGAGGACAAATGAAATAGTTATTTATTATTATATGGTTATTTTCTCTTACAAAGAAGCAAGAACCTTTTCATTAGACTTGAGAGTTAAAAAATCCAACATCTATTTTTTCTCCCTTTTCTAGTTATGAGAGTTTTCTTACCTTTTGAAGGAGGAATTCGCCTTCTGCATCTCCATCAATCTTTAATTCATCACTTTTGTTACCGCTGATAATTTCTAAGACTACAACACCATAACTATAAACATCGGCTTTTTCTGATAGTTGACCGTGAATTGCATACTCTGGTGGTGTGTATCCTCTGTCAATCATATATTATTGATTATTCAATTAATTAGAACTAGAACTCAAACTAAAACACGTAAACATCAAGATCCTTCCAAATCCAAAAGGTATGCAATATAAAATATTGTGTCATGTTTCAGATTAGCATGAATTCCTTCTTGAAGGTAATCATGCGAACGGTGTAATAGGATTGTTTAATTGATTAATGTATAGATTTCATTAATACATTTGACAGTCCATGTACTATAATAAAGGTAGAGAGAATAAAAGAAATTAAATTAAACATCTACCAAAAAAAATTAAATTAAACAAAAGAAGCAATTATTTCAATCAACTTACAACGGTCCTGCGACTTTTGTATTAAGATGAGTCTTGTTCTTAGGTATAAGCCTTGCCAATCCGAAATCAGCAATTCTTGGTTGTAGATCATCATCTAAAAGAATGTTATTTGTCTTTATATCTCTATGAATTTTCCTCATGAAGATAAGTCAGGCCTTTTGCTGTTCCTAAGATCACTTCATATCGCTGCTTCCAATTAAGAAAACAACCTTTCTTTTCACCTGTGTTTCCAGTTTGCAGTATTTGAAAGGTGAAAGGAAAAGAAAAGAAGGAGGTTTGGGATCATATTAATATTTATATCAACTTCTCTAATAAAAACTATGGCATATGAGCATATTTTTCCCAAACTAGTCAACGACATGTTGTCATGTTGAAAATTTGCCCACATGTCATAACATATTTATAAAGGAGAATACCTAATGCTTAAGGAATTGTGTGTGTGTGTGTGTGTATAAACTTTGTTGGTTGAATTGAAATGATATATTACCAAATAAGAACCTGTCAAGGCTCTTGTTTTTCATATATTCATAAACAAGGATTTTGTCATGGCTTGTACTACAACATCCCAAAAGTCGAACAAGATTCCGATGATGAACATTACTTATCAGCTTCACTTCACTTTCAAATTCTTCACCGATCCTATTGGAGCGCCGTAAGGCTAATTTCTTAACTGCAACTACTTTCCATTGCTGAAAACACCCTATTTGAGAATTTTAATCATGAAATTGTTGTTGGAAGTTAGGCATTTGTCCTCGTAGAAATCTAACTTTTAAAAGCAGTATCACCTTTGATCTTTAATATAAGAGTCAAATTGATTTTTTTGAAGAGGTTAAGAAAATTAAATACATTATTTTAAAGTGTTTATATTTATTATTTTTCTCTAAACTAATTTTTCTGAATTATAAACTAATATATAATCTAATAATACACATGAATAAATACTTTTAAGCAACGTATTTACCTTTATTAATCTTCCTAAGAAAACCAATTAACTCTTATATTAAGGATTGAATATAACAGTATTTAAAACACATTTGGAGACATCCTTATATTGAAACTCAAAATAAAGTTGTACCTTGTATACAACACCAAATCCACCTTCTCCTATTTTATTTTCTTCACTAAAATTCTTGGTTGCAGACTTCAAATCCTTGTAACTATAATTAATTGGGCCTTTCAACTTGCTTGCTCCAGGTATGTCTCCTGCTATAGAAAAAAGTGAAACCCTTTTTGGTTCATAAATTAAAATAACTTAGCAGTTGAAGTTTGTTTTTTAATCAGATTGTTAAAAGAGTAGCATCAGAATTTTCAATTTGTTTACCTCTAGGAAGCCCCTCAAGGTTTTTAGATCGTCTAATAAAAGCAGATAATGCAACGAGGACCAAAACAAGAGCTACACCAGAAACAACTCCAGCAATAATGGCCCCCTTATTACTTGAACCTACAAACAGAGATTTATTGTACATGTACAAATACACGCGCACATAAGTAAATACACACACACATATAACTTCAAGTAATTTTAAAATTTGTCATGTTCTGCAATATATAGTAATTAAAATGTCCAGACTAATAATTATGTCATTTTCACATTGTTAGTTTATAGCAACACCATTTACCACCCACTATACATGATATAATTGCAGAGTTCAAACCCTTATATTTTTCTCAGTAGCTCAATTGTCTCTGGCTTTGATTGTTACTTGTTGATAATGTGGGAATTTCTCAAAACTTCCCTTATTGAACACTACTACAGCTCCGCTGGGTAGAACTTTCTATAAACATCAGACTCTCACTTAAAGCACCAATATAATGATGATCAAATATCCTTGGATATATAATTAACTATAAGATCTCACTCAATAATTTCATTAAGTGTTCATTTATATCTTTCTCAACCTTTTTTCGGATTACTCCATACTACTTAATCAATCCTCCTAACTAGCGCACTATATAAAAATCAGATCTTTGGGCTTGTGTTCAAAACGTGGACACAATTTACCTCCATATATCTTGCTCTCTTTCTTCATTGGTTCCTCTTAGCTATTCTCTTTCAAAATACTAATAATTCTCACAATAACTATAAAGAACTGAAATATAACACCCAAGATCATTAAAAAATTTAACATAAGCAAATTACCTTGTTTGAAGGAGGGCATGGTGATACCAATGGTCTGGTTATCAGGAAAGAAGGAAGTTGTGGAGTATCTGATGAAACATCCATTAGCAAAAGCCCTACCATTCTCAGAATAAGAAATACATGTCTGCATATTATTGTATCCAGCATCTAAGCAACTGAGGCACTCATTTTGTGTAATAGTTTCAATACATTGGGCAAAGGCATATATAGTTTCACCATTATTATTATTATTATTGTTAGTTACTGTCATCTTCATAGCTGCAAAAGAGCCTTTGGTTCTGGGTGTTGCGGTTTTAAGATTCATCAACACTTGTTGTGCAACTGATGTGAACGTTGTTGAGTCTCCACCTTCAGTTTCATTACCACAATACGCGGTGTTGAAAGTTTGTGTTGTCTCGTCAAGGAAAGCAATACTAATGTCGAACCTGATGAACACACCATAAAGTCTCCTGTATCATTTTTTTTTTCAAGTTTATGTGCATTTTTTTATCTACAGATCAATACTGTACTAGAGAATTAATACTTAAGCATATTTTGGAAGCATTTAATTACATAATCATGTTTTTAATTTGTTGAGTCAGAATTTTATATTAAATGAAACTAACAATATTAAGAATGAAAGACCAAATGCATTTTTTAAATTTAAAGAATTAAATTTAAACTTAATGTAAATTTAGAGAAACAGACAAATAATTTTAGCATTTATTTTTAGATGTCATTCACTTCTACATATTATTATAATATACTCCACTATGTCCATTTTATAAGGAGGCAGTTGATGAGATACCATATGGAACATTTATTACATCATTCTCATATTTTATTCAATGAGTTTTAGTTTATGCTTTCCAAAATTGGCTCTTTGACTTTTCCAAGGATAGATTTAACGAGAGCAAAGTTGAAAACTTCGTTACTTCTCAAACAATGTTAATGAGTTTCAAGCCTTCCCTTGGTTTAGGTAAAAATGCTGCAAATAATTTAATTATATATAATTCTGGATGGAGTAATATTGTCATTCATAATTATAATAAAGTCAAATTCCTAATTCTATTTTTAGCCTGGCTTAAATGAATTAGCATTCTGTAAAATTTGGATCCGCTGAACCATATCCCAGAGATATATAAAGTTATTGAAATAAGATATATAGTAATCTCTCTGTCATAATCATTTCATACAATTGGACTATAGTCTTCTCATCTTATCTCTCTAACTACCTCTACATCATCACTATTTTTTTTTGGTTAAACGATCATTATTGTTGTTGACTTAAGAGGGCCTGTCACATTTTTGCGCTGTTTTAAAAATTTCATGTATGCTTTTGTATTCAAGAAAAGTTTACGGTGTTAGATCCAGAGAGAGAAATACTTCATTGATATATTTCTATTTTAACCCATTAAACTAAATATAATTTCATGAAATATCTTCGGTTCTTGATATAGAGAGAGAGAGAGAGTAAAATTTTGAAATTGTTTGGCTAGATGTACCTGAGGAAGCAGCCGTCATAGACGACATGAGCACCGGAGGAGCCGGCGGTGCAGGTGAGGATCCGGGAGGCGGCGACATCGAAGCAGGCCAGCCAGTCGGCGACGGAGAGGTAGTTTCTGCATTGGAAAAGGGTGGAGACTCGGTTTCCTCCATTGCCTTGCTGTGCGGTGGCAAAGTGCTTGTTTTGTTCTTGTCTCTGATTTCCTTCAACGTCGCGTTTAGGTTTGCATCGAAGATGAAGATGCTGGGCACGAGGTAGACGAAGGTTGGGTTGCACTCGCTCTTCAGAAGATTGGTCTGTGGCTCCGAAACGACGCCGTTAATGAGGATGCTGAAGCATGAGAAGGATATGAAAGTAAACCAGAGAAGGAGAACAGGAACGTTACGTTGAAGCATCTTTGTGTTGAGACTAATTGGTTAGTTCTGTGTGGAGATAGTGATGACGATGAAGAAAGGGGAAAGAGAGGTAATGGCGTCTTCCTTCCTCCTTCCTTCAAACCATACAGAAAGCTAAAGGAGTCAAATTTTTGTAAACGAGGGAAGTCAATGGGGTGGAGCTGTTAATTCCAAGTTTTTTAGGGATTCAACAGCAACTTGTCGAAAATAAATGACAGGTTCACTGTGCAAATACTCAATAATCAAGTTAAAGTTGCTAATATTAATCGCTACAAAATGTTTTTTTAAAAATATAAAATTTTAATACACCCTGAACTTATAATTTTTTTATTTAAAATACCCCCTACTTAATTACTTGTTATATATTTGGGAATTTTCATTGATACAAATCACTTTGATTCATTTGAAAATGATAGTTAACTTATTAAATTTATATTAAATTAAAACATTTTTTTTTAATTTTCCCTCATTGAATGTGGTTTTGGATGAGAGGGGAAAATAAGAAGCGTCACAATATTTAATCATTAATTAAAGGATTATAATTGAAAAATGGCATTAGTTATATGCAAATGACTTATATTGTGGAATAAATCATTCTTTTATAAATGATTTATATTGTAGAGTGAATGGAGTAATTAACACCAATTTATTATAAATAAACTAAACTAATTTCTTTAATATTTATAAATTATGTATCTAACTCTTATATTAAGGGCTAGAGATAATATATAATAAAAGGGAAATTACGATAAGGTAATTCAATAAAAGATTTAGGGCTTGTTTGACAATCAATTAAAAAATATTTTTATGCAAATCAAGACAAAACTTCTCATACATACTTACCTTGAATTACGTAAAATTATTTAAAAAAGCTATTCCCAGATATACCCTTAATTACTAAAAAAGTCTCACTTAAGTCCACCTCATTATTTTCTATTGGATTTTTGGTAATTAAGTATAATAATTCCCCTTATAATAACAGTCTCCACCCACTTTCAAATTGTGTGTAGACCATTGACTTCTAATAGAAGACTTGGATAATTCAAACTGACGCGTAAGGAAAAAAACAGCAGCAAGTGGTAACTGCCGTACTGGCACGACCACATATTGCGGTGGCGGGGCCCACGTTGGGGATGCACATGCACCCTCTTACTTTTTTGAAGAAAATTAGAGGTAGGAAGGATTTTTTTTTTTGGGAAATTGATTAAGGCTCAATTTTAATATAATGTCCTAATAATTTGAAATTTTGCATTCTTCATATATATACACAAACACACATACATCCAAACTTATCAATACTTAATATGTATAATTTGAAAATTTGAGTTTTTTTACTCTATTATCCCGTATCCAACGTTTTTTTTGTAATTGTATTATTAAGTATTCGAACAATTGACTAATCATATTCAAGATCTATGAATGTCTTTCCCAGTAGAAGCGTCTCCTTTAGGAATAGAACTTGAGGTTTCAAAGGATCCAGTTGGGTCTTAAGCTGCTAGATCAACTTTGTGTCAGTGAAAATGTTTGTTTTCTGTTATTCCATATATTAATTACTCTTGATGATTTTATTTTTCTTGTAATTAATTACATGCATTTAATTGTAATTTTATTCTCCAAGTTATCATAAAAGTAATAGAGATTATAGTAAACTCCCACATGACATCCACCCCTCCATGTGGCCATAAAGAAAAATAATAAAATTTGACTCATGATCTCGCTTCAAAAATAAAAGGAAATCATATGTAATAATCCAACTAAACTTATAAGAGAATTAACTCAAGTTACTCAAAATTGTACAATATAATGTATTCACTCATTCATATATACTAATGAGATTGATTTATAATTAATCACACAGAAAGATTGAAGAATGGAATGAAGGGCAGTCATTAATTTCTGTTACTCCCTTCTTTACATGTTGACACTACATCTGATCATAAATATGAGATCTAAAATATAATTTGTACAATAAATTAGATATTATATTAATGATGGAAGCTAGTAGTTTTTAATTAATTTCATTTTTGAGTTCCAAACTTGAAGTTGCACATAATTACATATTGGAAGCTAGTGGTTGAGGCACATCTTCCATGAAAGTCTAATTAGTTTCAATGAAGATAGGCATAGTTGGCCTCATATTCTCTAATAAAACCTTCTTCTGAAGCAAAACCATTATTTCAGATACCGATGGCCTTGTTTTTGCAGATGGTTGGGTGCAAACCAAAGCAATCTCTATAATTTTCTTCACTTCTTCTGCATCATAATCTTTAGTTTCTAAGGCATTGTCTACCAACTCTAAGTGCATGCCTCTCTCATACAGTTCCCAAGCCTATCAAGTGGGATGAATATTATCAGAGGGCGGAAAAGACAAGGCATTTAATTATTTTGAATACTAGCTACCTCCGATCTTTAAAATATGAGTCAGTTGATTTTTTGAAAGATTAAATAAGCTAATTAACTGATATATTTATCATTTTTCTCCAAAATAATTTGTTTGACTTATAAATTGATATATAATCTAATTATACACATAAGTATTTTAGAAAATATATTATAATTAAGTAATTTATTGAATTTTTTAAATCTCCTTTAAAAAATTCAACTGTCTTATATATTAAGGATTAGAAGTGATATTTATTACTCCCTCCAATTTTGAACATATGAGTTAGCTGGTATTTATCAATCTATTTTATCTTCAAAATTTATAATTTTTTTTTTCAAATTATTCCTTTTGATTGCATATATTAAGAAGGTTTCTACTAATGTGTAGTTCTTATGCTAATAATTAAATTAAAGAGATATTTTTGGGGAAATTAACATATATTTTTTTATAAATAACTAATTTAACTAATTTTCTTAATCTTTATAGATAGTTATATAGCCCCTTGCATTTAAAACCAAATGGAGTATTAGATTCTTTGATGTAGAAGGAGTTGCTTTTCCAAAAGACTTACCTTAAAGTTCTCATAATAAAAAGCTATTTATTTAAATAAGTCATGAGAATTCTCACTCTTTGGAGGAGGTATTCACCTTCAACCTTTAATTCATTGCTTTTTTGACCGCTGATGATTTCTAAAATTACAACACCAAAGCTATAGATATCAACTTTCTCAGATAATTGACCATAAATTGCGTACTCTGGTGATGTGTATCCTCTGAAAAAAAAAATAGAACATGTGATACGATGAATTAGAATAACATATCTCAAGTAAAACACAAATATTCAGATCCTACAAAATCTAAAATAGCTATACGCAGTATAAAGTATTGTGTTGCGTTAGACATAGGTATGAATTCTTTCTTCAAGTAAATATTAATGCTAATAGTGCAATAGAATTGGTTGGATAACTTTTATTTTATCAATATACCTTGGGCAATCCATGTGCTTTATATAATTGAAGTTAAGAGAATTGAAAATTAATTAAAACAAAACTAACTATTTCAACTTACAATGTTCCTGCGAATCTTGTACTAAGATGAGTTTTATCCTCGGGTATAAGCCTTGCCAACCCAAAATCAGCAATTCTTGGTTGTAGATCATCGTCTAAGAGGATATTTTTAGTCTTTATGTCTCTATGTATAATGCGAACATGAAATTCTTCATGTAGATAAGTCAAACCCCTTGCTATTCCTAAAATGATTTCATACCGCTGCGTCCAATTGAGATATCCCTTCTTTTCACCTATTTCCCATGTTAAAAAAAATTGAAATGTAAGAAATACAAAAGCATAAACATAAAAGTGATTTTCGAAATGCTATGCACAAAAGAGGATTGATATGAGTGAATTATGTGTTTTTATATGTTGAAAATATGTTCACATCTCAAGTGCAATTACAAAGTAGAAAGAAATACTCCTTTGATTCTTAATGTAGAATCTAATTGGGGATGGAGTTCATCTTAATTCTACATGCATGATCTATTTCTAATTTTTATCAATTTTTTTTAAATTTACCGCTATTGATTTTTCTTTAATAATAATCAAATGAGGGGGAGGGAAGAAAATTAAAAAAAAATGATTAGGATATCTTACAAAAAAGAAAAAAGAAATATTCTATATTAACTAACTCAACTAGCATCCTTAATATAATTAAATTAGGTTAATAGATCTTACATTTAGAATCAGATTGAATAATATTGAATGAAATAGCATACCATATAAGTATTTGTCAAGACTATTGTTTTTCATGTATTCATAAATAAGGATTCTATGATGGCCTTCACTACAATATCCCAGAAGTCGAACAAGATTCCGGTGATGAACATTACTTATCAGCTTCACTTCACTTTCAAATTCTTCATTGATCTTGTTGGAGTGGCGTAAATTTAATTTCTTGATCGCAACTACTTTCCCATTCCACAAAGTGCCCTACATATAATGATGATTAAAAATTCAAATCATCAAAATATTACTACTTATTATTTGAGACATACTTATTGAAACTAAAAAAAAAAATAACTATACCTTATAAACAGCACCAAATCCACCTTCTCCTATTTTATTTGCTTCGTTAAAATTCTTAGTTGCAGTCTTCAAAACATTGTAACTAAAAGTAACTGGGCCTTTTAGCTTGCTTGCTCCAGGCATGTCTCCTGATGTGTGTGTGTGTGTGTGGAGGAAACATTAGCGAAAGTCTCTTTTCATAAATTAAAACAATATTCAAATTAACACCACATCTATATCTTGATATAAGAGTTAATTAATTTTTTTTTGAGATATTACAAAATCTAAATATATAACTTCAAAGTATTTATTTATGTGTATAATTAATTATATTATATATCAGTTTATAATTCAACTCTATTAGTTTACAGAAAAATTATAAATATAAATACTTTAAAATAATATATTTATCTTTTTTTAATCTCATCTAACAAAGTTAACTAACTCTTATACATTAAGAATCGAGGTGGTACTAGATAATTAGTCAAAGAATTTTCCAGTTGTTTACCTCTAAGGACAATGGTTATCTTATGGTTTTTCCGTCGCCTAATAATCAAGGCAAATAATGCAATGAAGATCAGAGCAAGAGATGCACCTGCAACAACTCCACCAATAGTGATCCCCTTATTGCTTAAACCTGCAAAACAAATAACAAACTTTAATTATCAGACGGATACATGTACTTACGTGTCAAATTACACAGCACACACATGTATATTAAGAGATTTTTCATTAAGAAAGTAGTTTTCAATACAAATAATTAAACGGATAGTAATTTAGGAAAGTTAAGACAGTATGCATTTTTCATAAATAATTAACTTAAATAATTTTTTTAATATTAAATTAGTTACTTAGATGAACAAGATGTGACTCTTTACACCAATCTACTATATTAAAAAGCAAATTTCACCAATGAGATTGGATATAGTCTAGCAGAAAGGGTCAATCTCTCACAATATGATAATTAAGATTCGAATCCTCACTGGAAGAGGTATCTACATTTAACATCAAACAGTGCTTTAAACAGAATTACTTCCAGTATGAGGATATACAATGTGTTTGGCAAAAAGGGGGAAGAAAGCAAATTCCTACTTGCGTGCAGTATTTGTGCGATAATATATCGTTGATAACGAAAAAGGGGAGTGACCTTGTTTCTTCAAGGCTGTGATACCGATGGTCCGGTAAGTATCAGGAAAGAAGGAAGAGGTGGAATATCTCATGAAGCAGCCAGCAGCAAAAGCTTTACCATCCGAATTGGGAAGACAAATCTGCATATTACTGTAACAAGCCTTCAAGCAATTGTAGCACCCACTCTGTGTGATTGTTTGAACACATTGAGCAAAAGCATAAATGGTAGTTGTACCATTATTATTATCATTATTGTTATTATTAGCAAGCAATTGTGCTTTTGTCGCCACGAAATACCCATGCTTTTTGGGGGTTGAAGTCTGGAGGTTCATTAGAACTTGTTGCACAAGTGAGGTAAATAATGGAGTGGATTCTCTTGCACTTTGATTTCCACACGATACGGCATTGAAATTCTCCGTTGTCTGGCCAAAGAAATTAGCATTCGTCTCGTATCTATATATCAATCAAAGTTTTGGGGGTTATATGCAAGTAACAATAAAGTTTACGAGGGTATAAATTGATAATTGGGGGGTTATTTGCACAAATTTGAAAGCCCCAGTAAGAAAGTTTATTGTGAAATTTTAAAAAATTAATGGGATTATTTGTATATAATAAAAGGATCTTTGTAAGTATTACTTGGGCCAAGGAGCGCGCCATCCCCCCCCCCCAAAAAAAAATTATCGCAATGAAGACTTTGGGGTGCAACTTATCCAGTTTTTTAATAAAAAAAATCTGTGTGTAAATCTTAGTTCAATATTCGTTCAACTTTTGTAAGAAAAAAACTTCAATATAATCAAAATTTTCAAATCTATGGTCATCACTTTTATTTTTATATTAACACACATACACACACATTAGTTATGGCATCATCCAATAAAAATTAACGAAAGTTTTATTTTCTAATTTTTTTTTTGGGCCATGTTACATCAAAGGTTTGTGACTGGACCTCTACTGATATATATCCCAACCGAATCCTCCCACTTTAGATTTCTTTTCCCCTTCTACTCTACTGCTACGGTTTAATTAATCAGCGTAAACACTGCATCATAATGCTAGCGATAAATTCCATTATCTCTATAATCATAAAAGGGGGAATTACTATAAAGTCCCATGCAAGAGAATTAATATCAGAAAGATCTCATTAACAACTCAAGCAGCTACATTGACAACTCAAGTTACTCACATTGACAACTTCTTGAGACCTATCTGATATTAATTTTTTTGTGTGGGACTTTATAGTAATTCACCCATCATAAAAACACACTATTTAGAAAAGAAAAAGTCATCAAACATGGCGGCTTGAGGGGGGAAAAGACAGGAGGAAGAAGAAGAAGAAGAACTAGTGGACCAGTTGTACCTGAGGAAGCAGCCGTCGAAGACGACACGCCCGCCTTGTGCTCCGGCAGGGCAACCATGGACTTGTCTCGCGGCGGAGTCGAAGCAGGCAACACAGTCATGAACGGAGAGATAGCTTCTGCATTGAAAAAGTGTGAAAACTGGGTTTTCTGCGTTGCCTTCCTCCGCCGTCGCAAAGCGCTTGTTTTGGTTGAGAAGCTGCTCTCTGATACTTCGAAACGTTTTGTTAACGTTTTCACTGAAGATGGAGAAGTTGGACAAGACGAATTCGTTAGATGGGGTACAACCTTCGCTTACTAGATTGGTCTGCGGGTCTGAAACGACGCCGTTAAGTGTCCACCATGAGCAGAAGATGATGATGAAGGTGAAGTTGATTAGAGGAAGGGAATTAGGTTGAAGCATGTTTTTGTTGAGATGGATTGAAATTTAAGTACCCTATGAAGTGGAGAGAGTGAAGATGATGATGAAGAAGGAAATTAGAGAGGTCATGTCGTCAATTAAGAAATTTGAAGTATAACCATCGACCAAAGGAAAGGTGTTGATTGGTGGTTGAAAACGAGGAAGGAGAGACAGATTTTGGATAATTTCACTTAAATAAGGAGTAAAGGTTTCTAAAATTACACTGCAGTACAAAGAAATCAAGTGGGCAATGACCAAAATACCCCTTTCACACGTATCAACACTAC
>QFDD01002248.1:0-21579 GCA_006871305.1 Vachellia collinsii | reverse complement strand
TTAGGTATAATAAGGTGATTAACTTTAGCTAGTAATCCTATTTATCATAGTCTTATAAAGGTATGTTGATGTAAGTTGAAATAAAACATATCCCATACACTCATCTTATTGATAATAAATTTCATTCAAAAAATATTTTATACCACTAATTCAAATAAATACGGTGTCAAATGTAATTCACGATTATATTTACAGCTTAGCCTGAGGAAAACAACAAAGAAACGAAAATGCCTGTATGAGCAGCCTGTCTTCTTCAACCCCTCATCGTAAAATATAATGAACATAACCATGTGCACTGAATATACGCAATCGTAAAGCAGATGCTCAATTATTACATGAATAAATGTGTCTGTTGTTGTCTGGTTTCTATATTTAGTTATCCTCACGTAGCTGGATTCTTTACGTGTTGTGTTTGCTTTCACTCAAGAGTATTTATTCCATAATCTTCAAGTTCCTCTCTCTCATCCTTGATTTAGATAGATGAAAGCTGTCAAACCCTTTATATCAAAAATATGCGCTGAGGCTATCTACCCCACCAAAGTAGCCGCTTATCAAACAAATGCTTTGGTTATGATGACCGTTCACTTTATCAGTAGAACCTATTCTCTTTTATATAAGTTAATCAATTTTTTTTTATATTAAGAAAACTAATTAATTGATATATTCATTATTATTTTTTAAACTAATTTACCTGATTTATAACCTGATATAAATATAATGATATATATAAATATTTTAAAATATATATTATAATTAAAGTAATTTATTCAATTTTTTAATTTTATCATAAAAGTCAAATAACTCTTATATTAATAACCTGAAATAGTATATTAAGTCAGTTGGAAATATCCCAAACTCTATATATTCCTAATATATATTTTTTTTGTATTACTAGATGTGAAACTTCTTCCTTTGTTAATGAAAGCAACAATTCAGAAAACAAGGAAAAAAATTCCCCGTTGATTTTCAGGGAATTACAATGAGCCACCCCAGAAAAGAATTTAATTGCCCGCGACTTTCAGTATAAAAAATAATAATAATAGTTCTATACTTCTTATTTTATTGAGACTTCTTTATTATTAAATCTCTCGAGACCTGTAATTCCTATTCATATTTTTATTTTGACTTAAATATAATACTTCTTCCTGAAGGTGAGTAAATGATGAACGTTTAATTTAAAAAGTTTGCGTAATTATTGTTTCAAAAATATCATCCAGCTCAGTAACATTACCAAAAAAAAATAAAACATTTTTAAGTCACGTTTCTTTCTTCTAGTGAAGCTAATTTTTTTCTCATGATACATATCCGTTCCAATAATCAACTACCTGTAGTTTCGTGCTTAGCACTAATATAACACTATCATCTTAGTATCTGTTTTTTCGGTTTTGTTGGTAAAATCTTGTCTTAAAAGGCTAACCTCAATCAGTTGCTGGGCTAAGCTTCAGAGGCCCAAGACCAAACTTGATCCAAAGCAACCTGATCTATTTTATGGCCTTTTCTTTGGGGGTGGGGGTAAATGGGTTCCATAGTCCAAGAAGCCATACAGCCCCTATTTAAAAAGAAATCATAAATATATGGTCTATTTACTGAATTTAATTTGATTGAATATATTAGTTTAGTTGGTTGATATGGTATATTTTTTTATAATACTCTAATCATCTTCCCTTAGTTCTCCCCCGTTTTATTTAATTATTATTGATGAAGTATCAATAGGGTAATTTGAAAAAACTGACATTAATATAAAATAGTCCTATGATTGGAGCCAATGTCAACCATCTAATTAGTTTTGTATTAAGCTAAGGCCGGGAGGATTGTTAACTAAAGGTTGGTTTATTAGTGGAGTTAGCTTGGAGTTATATCTACAAGGAAGTTCATCGGTTAGGTTGATTTTGTCCACTTCAGTTTACCATGCGTAGGAGTACTCACTGTTAATTATCTACCATCAGGTGGAGTGTTTGCTTCGTGTGCATTGCTGTTTTATGTATATCTATTCTTATGTATCCCCTCCGTTCTCACATGATGACCCTGCTCATATTAGTGTTGTAAAATTACATTTTGATAAATCGAGATAAAATCACTTTCACATACTTACATAATAAATGGCAAATTATATCAAAAAAAGTAATTTCTATTCCTAATACAAACCAACACGATATATGACTTGATTGGGATGGTATTGGAGAAACATGCTCACAAAAATTAAGATGAAACTTATTTCACATGTTTACTTTATAAATTATAAATCATGTTTAGAAAATAGTTTATACCATCAATTTAAATTGGCACATTTACAATTGGCCATGTTATCAAATAAGTTGTGAGAGCCTGGGAGGCCTCAAAGATTAGAAGATGACAATATTGTATCTGTTTATTAAAACGTTAAAAATCATATTTATATAAATTAAAATAATTTTTTTTTTATATACCACCTAGTTTTCATTAGATCGCCTCTATAGATTTTCTGTTTCCAAATTACGGAGAGACACGTGTAGTTCAGTGGGAGAGTTTGAGTGAAATGTAGGGTGAAAAGGTCAAGATGAAGCATGGAAAGGTACAGGCAAAGCCACGTGATGGTCACACACCGTAGCATTAGCCTGCATTTTCTGACACGGCCTCATGATCTAACGTGCTCCCTACTTCATCCTACCATCCCCCCTCCGTCGTTCTTATCCGATCGGCAACCTCCATCCAATCCCACTCTTCCACACGCCCACTGACTCATTTCCTAATTGACATTGTTGCCCCCCCTTCTTCTTTCTATATATAAATCCCAATCCCTGTTCCATACTTCACTCGTTCACTGTTGTTTGAAGTCGCTGTGAAGATGAAGGACGCAGGCAAGAGCCTCAGATCAAATGGGAAGCAGTCATCGGAGGTGAGAAAAGATCGCAAATCGGCGACGGGGATGAATGGATCGCCTAAGAAGGGAGGTCATGGGGGCAAGTTCACCTGGATCGGCCACGGCTACTCGGATGTTGAGATCGGACGTCCGCATGAGGCCTTGGACGCCAAGGATCCAAACTTTGAAGATCCAGAGGAGGTCGCCACCACCGCCTGATGCTGAGATTCGGCGGCCATCTGGTGTGTCGTTTCTGTAACTTACAGATATGTCAATATTTGATTATGAGTTATGAGAGATATGGTGGCGCATGGTTCTGGATTAATAAACTTAGGCTTAGAGTGGACGAACATTTCGGATGCGGATCTGCTTGATATGGCTGTTGTTCCTCTTGTACATATCAGATTTCACTGATGCAACCCGGATTACTAAAAATTCCTACGCTCAGTTTTTCGGTGACTCTTTTTTTCTTTTTGGTACACAACGGAAACGAGTTTTTCAGTGACTCTTGACGTTTTAAATAATATATTGATTTAAAAAATTGAATTTAAAATTTGAAATCAGAAAACACGCATATGTATTATATGTTGGTTTCAATTAGGAATGTGTGTTTTTGGGGCATAAATATCAGTGCAGATATGGAATAATCACCAACAGCTCGAGCTGGCAAGTGTTGCCATCGTCGAAGAAGAATACAAACTTGTTAAAGCGGCCTCAAAGTGACTTGGAATAGATTGAGTTAAAAAAAAGGTATGGAACAATTCGAACTCTCCAGTTTTTCCCACTCCTTTTTGGGGCCTCAGAATTTTCGTCTGTAGAACCACAAACACATCCATCATTTTGATCTTTGATTTACCCTCCACAGTTGCTTTTACCGTTTGCTAAAACTGATCCATCTATTGTTAATTGACAACCTGTATCACCAATAAGCTCTAAAGGGGCAACATTGGCTCGTCGCCTTTTCAGGGCACACTCCTGAATGATGTCATGATGTGAGCATGCTTTGAAGAAGCTAGATTTTGCATTTGGTCTTCCATTTTGATAATCTCCGTGAAACCCATGTATCCTAGTACAGATAGCCAAAGAGAACTTCCCATGGGAGTTTTCCAACTTTTAGGCATCTATTATTTTCTGTCAGATTACATCTAAACCAATCAGTTCCTTTGAGAGAGAGAGAGAAATTCCTCATTTGTTACGATTACCATCGATCTCCAGCATTCTCAGCCCTTGGACAATCACGGGGGAGTCCTCCAGCTCACAACCATAAGGGCAGTCAGCTAACGTATCCATTAAGCCTCGTCCGAACGAATATAGTTAAATGTATTTATGACATATATGATATTTTTGTTGTTTCATTTATATATACACACTCCAGCACCTATCAGCATGATTTTGATATTGAATTGCATAGTAAAAGATAGCGCGTGTCCCAGTTTTCACTGGGGAAAACAAATTATAAAATTTAATTTCAATGCGGCCCATGGAAAGATAAAGCCTGTGGGCTGGATCATTCTTTTTTGGCCTCACGGGCCAGTACCGGGCATTTTGCTTGTCAAATATACATAGCATCATTATTAACACTAACATATAATAAATGGACCGATGAGTCTAATGAAATAGATTATCTCTTCACATGACATATTAAAATTTAAACTCTCACTTGGAAAAGTGTACACACTTAGTGTCGATAATGCAACGAATTGAGTTGTCTCCGGTAAAAAAATCTGTACCTAGCAAAAAATATTAATATATAAGACTCCTTGTTTTCAATATAAAGATTTATGTTCTTATGAAAAAAACATACATTACTCCCAATCCTTACTGTAAGCATCTAATCATAGTTTTACATAAATAAATAAATTTAATTCAAATTAGTTATTTCTTATAAAACATCAAAATTATTATTAGTAAACTTATAGAAGTCATTACTTAAATGAGTTTGGTTCATCACAAATTTTTTAATTGGTTAGGAATACTAGGTGAAAAAGTAATAGTTTGACAAAACATGTTATGTTATAGAGTATATTACCACGGTTCTAAATATAATAGTTAGGTATGAAGTTTGTTGCAGTTCCAAATATAATAATTTAATCTGCTCACTCTCTATAATTTGTAATTTTTTCCTATGAAACATCATTATTAATTGGGCATGGTAAATGAGTTTTCATTAAAGGGTGGTTGCAATGTTATACACATGTGTGAAATGGTAATATTTTAAAGAAATCAATTTATATCTATCACAAATAAATAATTGAGTTAATTTTTTAATATCTGAAAATCACTAATCTTATAGTAAGAACATGACAAGATCAGGGAGGATAAAACATGGTGAAGGCTTGTGATAAGGGCCCAAAAGGAATGTACACAGAGTTGTTAGTTGCTGTTAATGTATTCAAAACAGAAATTGAGCGGATAAAGTTTACAATTGAAAGCATAGAGAAAAAGCTAATGTCCCAAGTTCCTTGACTAAAGATGCAAATCATTGTTTGCAAATTCCAAATGATCCCACATGAATAGTTGAAGAGTAAAAGTGCTTCAACCTATTTATTTTTAGTGAATTCAATATTAATTCTCAATTCTCAATTTACAATGACATAAGGGTCCAGCGCTTTTCTGGACTTTATTCTAATGGTTAGCTAAAAAAAAAAACCTAATGGATCCATGCTTTATATTTTTTGCCAAATTAAATCCGATGCCTATCTATATGAAAAAGGAGAGGTAGAGAAAACTATAATCGTGTAATTTTAAGGACTAGAGGAAAATTTTGTAATCCTATTTCTGGGGTGCAAAATTTACAAAATTAATTAAAAGTGAATTAAAATTAAGATGACTTTTGACTTCCAAGGGATTGCATCTCATAATTTACGGTCAAAAATCTTAAACAAGTGTTTTGCACTGTTACAGTAGCATCCTTATTCACGTCAATTGGATGCACAGCTTCGTCGGTACGGTACCAAAGATCGTCTCTCCTGCAGCAAGGGAAGGTAAGATTCCATTTCCCCCAGATCACACCAAATCACCTGAACGTATTTTTATTCACATTACGCAGCCTGCCGCGCAATCCCACGAAGCGGATGAGTACTGGGCATCGATGCAAGCTGGGAGCGATGGGGAATGTAAAATCCTGAGAATGTGATGAAGTTTTACATTCGATGGGGAACAAAATTGCGCGCACAACGCAAGTTTCGGCTTCTGAATACTATCTTCATGACCTGCCTTCCACCTACAATCTCGTCTTGAAGGAGGTTTTAGGTCGAGGCCGTTTCTTCAAGTCTATTCAGTGCAAACATGACGAGGGTTTGGTTCTGGTCAAGGTCTATTTCAAGCGTGGTGACTCCATCGATCTCAGAGAGTACGAACGGCGTCTGAGTCAAATTAGAGACATCTTCCGTGGCACCGATCACCCTCACGTTTGGCCCTTTCAGGTTGTATTCTAACGATTCTGCATTATTTTCTTTTGTGATGCCCGAAAAGCTAACGCCATATTCGTTAGCTGAGCAAATTTAATCTACAAGGAAAAAACTGAAGTTCTACACTTTGCTGATTTCTCAAAGCAGAAAGCTTTGCTTAGGTGTTTCACCTCGACCTCTCAATCGAGATTAAAACAAGCAATGATGACTGAGATGCCAGTCAATTAAACTCAACATACCTAGTGTATTAGATTCGACTGTATTATTTTGGGCTTAAGCATACTGTACTTGGAGGAAATTATGACAACATATTTGAGTGCTAAAAAAATGAGTGGTCTTATTTTAAGCCAAAAAAATCTGCAGACTATTTGTGGAGAAGTAAGATATTAAGGGTGGAAATTCTGCATTTCCAAGATTGATAGGGGCCATCCTAGAAGACTTTGGTGTTCTTTTCCTGTAAATTTTTTAAATTTTTAGGCATTTAAGTAGAGCAAGGCTGTTTGAATTTCTTACGTGGTAGTGTCGCCTTGCAGTTTTGGCAAGAAACAGACAAAGCGGCGTATCTATTGAGGCAATATTTCTTCCATAATCTGCATGATCGACTTAGTACCCGACCCTTTCTTAGTCTTATTGAGAAGAAATGGTTGGCTTTTCAGGTCTTCACTCATCCTTACTGCTAAAATTTCAAGGGCCTGGTAATATTGTTATCTATTTGACAATTTTTTTTGGGTCAATTACAGTTGCTCCTCGCTGTGAAACAGAGCCATGGGAAGGGAGTATGTCATGGTGAGTCTTGGTATTGCAGGCTGGCCTTCAATGATATAGAAAGATAATCATAAAGGATATAGAATGGTCAATAAGCTAAAAGTTTTTGTGGCCACAAAAGTACTTAATTTTGTTCCATTAGTCTGTAGCCGCTGTCAATACTATTCTGAGTATCTATAGTGTTGTTTTTGTCCTACATCTTAGCTAAAACTTGGTGCCTTTGTTTGGAGATATGTTGATTTATTTCTTGTTCTTTTCTGGGGGCAATTTTTCGTTTTATAAGGTGATATTAAGTGTGAGAATGTGTTGATTACATCCTGGAATTGGCTTTACCTTGCGGACTTTGCATCCTTCAAGCCCACTTACATCCCATACGATGACCCCTCAGATTTTTCTTTTTTCTTTGACACTGGTGGAAGAAGGCTCTGTTATCTAGCACCTGAGGTCAGTTTTTTTTCCCTCTCATATACTTAATTGCATTGCTTGCATTAATCTTTACCTTTGTCAATTCAGCAAGTGCCTTAAAATAAGGTATAAGTCTATGACCCCCCCCTTCTTTCTTTATTTTTATTATTTTTGTGTGTGTATCATATGCATACATATTATCCTTTTTTAATGGAAAGGCAGGTGAATATGTTGTCCGTCCTTGTTCTAAAGAACTAATTCTGGATATTTGTTTGGCACATGAACTATTTTAATTTGTTGCAAAATTCATAGCGCTCAGATAATGGTTTTTTGTTCTTTTGAATTAAGAACTTTCATTATCAAGGAAAAATGTTAGGTATTTTTTCTAGTATGCCATTTTGTGTGTGGTTCAGCTTTGATTTTCGTAATTACTCTTCCTTCCCTAACATGATTACTTTATTACTATTCTTAATGTTTGTTTGGCTGTCAGAGATTTTATGAACATGGAGGGGAGATGCAGGTGGTACAAGATGCTTCATTAAAGCCATCCATGGATATTTTTGCAGTTGGGTGGGTATTCTTTGCTGCAATAATTTTGCTGTTAATCTTGAAGAACATATTTTTGCTTTTCAGTTGTCTATATATTGTTTGCTATATAGTAGTGTGCATGAAGTAATCAACTCACTGAAGATAAAAGGAAAACTGTAATATTTGTCTTTTGCATGGATATCAATAATTCAATGTAGTGCTATAAGTATGGTGTATTAGTGGTGGAAATGTGTTGTTGTTGTTAGCAATTGTGGGACATGAACTTGCTTTATTTGTCACTTGCATGGTTAACAGTGAGACTGTGCTGTGCTGTTAGCATGGTGAGGTAGTGGTGGAAATGTGTATTAGCCTGATATTGAGTTGTTTTTTTATCTTTACCAACTTGCGTTATTGAATAAAATATGGTGTTATATCAAGTTTTGAAGGTTTTGATATTTTAGCATGATGATAATTCTTCTATGTTGAACAATAGTTATAATTCAGAGCATGTATCATGAACAGAAGGCATGGCTTTTTCCCTTGAAAATACCTTGAGGCTTAGGTAAACTGATGCTTTTCAATGGAGAATATGTGATTCTTTCTTTTACAATGACAAAAGTTATAATTTTCTTTGTCCAATTACTATTTATCCCAACCTCAAGGGTTATATATCCTTTTAAATCAAGTCCCACATCTCCTTTATATTCAATTATTTAGTGTAACATAAAAGTCATTGTTGCAGCTTTGCTTAACAACCTAACCTATTTAGCTAAGCATTCTTCACATATCGGTGCCTTTAGAATATGTGGACTATTATATAATCCTGCTGTTGTTAGTTTTATCAATTGAATTGTGCTGGGGTGTTGTGGCACATGGGCGTGCCATTGTACTGATTTTGTAATGTTTTCAAATTTCAACAATTCTGGGTCTTCAAATGAGGGTTTGATATCAAAATCTATTCCAAGCTAAACGACAAGTGAACAAATTTAAGATGCAAAGCGTTGTTCAAAGTGGGAGAGCTTACTTTGCTATTTAGTCATATAATTCACAATAAAATTTTCATTGCAGATTTGCAAGAATGATCATCACGATTGTCATCTATAATGAAATTGATACAACCTGCTGTGAGAACAACAAATATCAAGGAACCCTGCTTAGACATTTTGTTGGGCCCGAAAACATGCTTGTTACCATGGAAAGTTAAATGTCCTATAAGTTGGCACCATTCGAAAACTTCACAATATGCTATATGGAATAGTATAATTTCTAAAACTTTAAGGTATGAACATAGCGAGAGAACAAATCAACACGTGAAAAAAAGTAAATAACATGTAAGAAAATTGAGTCTTCAAGCAACCTTTCAAGTGTTGAATAAGAATTTCATAAGAAGCTACAAATAAAAAGTGTAAAACAAATTAAAAATTAAGAGTTTCTTATTCAAATTAACTGCAAATATATCACTAGCATCCCTGATAAGTCTTAAGCTGTTTCATAGTATTTCGCAATTTTTCAAAATTTAAAAGAACATATTATATACAGTTGCTGAATTATAGTACACATGTTGATACTGGATGCATTTTCAATATGGTTCTGCCTCTTTTACTGGTATAATGAGTTCGTTCTTGGAAACCTTAACTTGAACTTCTTTCACCTTTTTCTTTGAGAGGAGGGTGAGAAGAAAGAGTAGAAAAATTATCTGGGTGAAGGAGTTCTCATAACAGATTGTCACCTGAATCAGATTTTTAGAATCAGTTATAACTAACAGGTATCAATATAAAATATATAGCAAGTCACACTTTAAGGCGTCAACAATGTGACTTACCTCACCCTTTGTTCAATGCACAGAAACTTGTCCAGCGGGCTTTACACACTATCTTAATCACTGTTTTCATTTTATTATGTCCTCATTCTTTTCTGAGGTTCACCTATCATTTTACTGCTTTAGGTGTGTAATCGCAGAACTTTTCCTTGAGGGACAACCACTATTTGAATTGTCTCAGCTTCTTGCTTATCGCAGAGGACACTACGATCCTAGCCAACACCTTGAGAAGGTACACTCTATATCTGAGTAGGTGTGTCTGTGTCTATTCTCTTGCCACAATGACACTCACAGAAGGGGAAAACCCGCTGTACTGATTATGTGTGCAATTTTGCATGTCTGATGATTTCAGATACCGGACCCTGGAATCCGTAAAATGATATTGCACATGATTCAACTAGAACCAGAGTCTCGATTTTCTGCTGAAAGCTACCTGAAGGAATATGCGGCAGTTGTGTTCCCAACCTATTTCTCTCCATTTTTGCATGATTTTTACCGCTGCTGGAGTCCCCTTCATTCAGATATGAAGGTACATGGCTGTACTGAAATATTTCAGTCCTTTATGATTTGATGCTTCCTGTAACTCACATGTGATCTGCACTTAGGTTTTATTATGTCAAAGTGCTTTCCAAGAGATACTAAAACAAATGATAAGCAACAAATCATCTGAGGAGGTGGCTGTTACTTCTGGTGAGCTATCGGGAGAGGCTGTTGGTAAAGAAAATGTCAATTTTATGAAGGAGTCCCTGATAAAGAGAGATGAGATGGGAAATGGCTTAATTCCTGATCACTATGAGCTTCTTGGCGATATCAGTAGCCTACTGAGGGGTGCTAAGAATCATGATCATTTATCTGGTCCTCGGCATGTAATGGGAAATGCACCCAATTCTACCCTTTCTGAGAATCTGAAAAATTTGCAATCTCCTGGTGAGCTCCTTCAAACTATCTCCAATGCATTCCGAGGAAATGATCATCCCTTTTTGAAGAACATTACAATGAATGGTTTGAATTCATTGATGTCTGATTATGATAGTCAATCAGATACTTTTGGAATGCCTTTCTTACCACTACCAAAGGATAGTATGAGATGTGAAGGCATGATTCTGATTACTTCTTTGCTCTGCTCCTGCATTCGCAATATCAAGCTGCCTCACTTGAGGAGGGCAGCTGTGCTCTTGTTGAAGGCTTCTGCATTATATACTGATGATGAAGATCGTTTGCAGCGTGTTATCCCATATGTTATCGCAATGCTTTCTGATCCATCGGCAATTGTGCGTTGTGCTGCTTTAGAGACTTTGTCTGATATTCTGCCCCTTGTCCGAGATTTTCCACCCAGTGATGCAAAGATATTTCCTGAGTACATACTTCCAATGCTTTCTATGCTTCCTGATGATCCAGAGGAAAGTGTGAGGATATGTTATGCGAGTAATATAGCTAAGCTGGCACTTACTGCTTATGGATTCTTGATACACTCAATAAGTTTGAGTGAGGCAGGTGTCCTTGATGAATTGAGTTCACCACAAAAGTCATTGATATCATTTAGTGAGACTAGTGGAAGATTGCAGAGGATAAATGGTGATGTGCAACTTTTGCAGCTGAGGAAATCTATTGCAGAGGTTGTCCAAGAACTTGTCATGGGTCCTAAGCAAACACCAAATATTAGAAGAGCACTCCTTCAGGACATTGGAAAGTTGTGTTATTTCTTTGGCCAGAGGCATAGTAATGACTTTCTCTTACCCATTCTCCCTGCTTTCCTTAATGATCGGGATGAACAATTACGGTCTGTGTTCTATGAGAAGATTGTATACGTCTGCTTTTTTGTGGGCCAAAGAAGTGTAGAAGAATATCTTTTACCTTACATTGAGCAGGCTTTAAGTGACACAACGGAGGCTGTCATTGTCAGAGCCTTAGATTGTTTGACAATTCTTTGTAAAAGTGGTTTCTTCAGGAAGAGGATACTGCTTGAAATGATAGAGCGTGCATTTCCTTTACTATGCTATCCTAGTGAATGGGTGCGTAGGTCAGTGGTCTCATTCATTGCTGCTAGCAGCGAGAGCTTGGGTGCAGTAGATTCTTATGTTTATCTTGCTCCTGTTATACGACCCTTCCTCCGCCGACAACCTGTATCTCTAGCTTCTGTGAGGGCCCTTTTTTCGTGTTTAAAACCTCCTGTCTCAAGACAGGTTTTCCATGAAATATTGGAGAACTCCAGGAGTTCAGACATGTTAGAAAGACAGAGAAAGATATGGTATAGTTCATCATCACAATCTAAACTATGGGAAATGGATTTACTGAGAAAAGGAATAGACGAGTTGGACTCATTGAAGGGGTGGCCTGACAAGCAACAAGGTCCTGGGGATCAACAATCTATTGACACTGACTTTCAACAGCCAGGGCTAACTGATTGTGATGAGGCTGACACAAAGTTGAGACATAGGGGGGCCTTCATGCATAATGATTGCAGTGTGATGGGACATCGTGATCCCCAATGCTTGGAGAAGTTACAGTTCTCTGGATTGATGTCACCTCAGGTTAGTTGTAGCAGTTTGCCATACGAGAAGCCATCAAATGGCATACCTTTGTATTCTTTCAGTGTGGATAGGCGGGCAATGGGAATTCCTCCTGCAGCATCTGACTCTCCTTTACAAATGAATTCTCTAGGTATCAGTTCATCCAGCATGCCTTGGGTTAGTCCAGTTAGCAAGTCCTTTAATTTGGCTAGTTCAGTTCCAGCTCCAAAGTTTGTTTCAGGTTCTTTTAGCATCAGCAGTGGATCTAAACAGTTCTATAGAGTGGTGCATGAACCAGATGGTAGGGAAAATGAGACAGCCTATATCAATAGCAAAGCTCAAGATGTAGGATTATCCACTGATAGCAAAGGTGGTTCAATCTCACTTGAAGATACAACCAACCAAACTGATGCATCAGGATTTCCATCTTTTGCTCGAACGTCCATTCCTGACTCTGGTTGGAGGCCCCATGGGGTTTTGATTGCACACCTCCAAGAGCATCGTTCATCTGTGAATGACATAGCAATTTCTACGGATCATAGCTTCTTTGTGAGCACATCTGATGACTCTACAGTCAAGATATGGGATTCTAGGAAGCTGGAAAAGGATATTTCGTTCAGGTCAAGGCTAACTTATCATTTGGATGGAAGCCGAGCGCTATGCGCAACAATGCTTCGGGGTTCTGCACAAGTAGTAGTTGGAGCCTGTGATGGATTAATTCATATGTTTTCTATTGATAATATCTCTAGGGGCCTAGGAAATGTTGTTGAAAAGTATTCTGGTGTTGCTGACATCACAAAGAAGGATATAAAGGAAGGCGCCATCCTCAACCTTTTGAACTACCCAGTGGATGCTTATACCATCATGTTCAGTACTCAGAACTGTGGTATTCATCTATGGGATACTAGGTCAAGTTCCAGTTCATGGACGCGAAAAGTTACTCCTGAGGAAGGCTATATTCCTTCTCTGGTAGTAGGGCCTTGTGGGAATTGGTTTGTATCAGGGTCATCCAGGGGCGTGCTTACTCTTTGGGATCTGAGATTTCTGATGCCTGTAAACTCTTGGCAGTTTTCCCTTGCTTGCCCTATAGAGAAGATGTGTCTCTACCTTCCTCCTCCAAATGCCTCTTTATCTTCAACTGTGAGGCCCCTTGTTTATGTGGCTGCAGGGAGCAATGAAGTTTCTCTTTGGAATGCAGAGAATGGCAGCTGCCACCAGGTACATGGCTACTGTTTTGTGGTTGCTTGTAAATTGTAAAAACAATGTGCTGTAGAACAAATCCAGCTCCCACAGAACAAATACATACCTGCAATGTTCAAATTTCTTTTTATAGAGATTAGATGTTTCTTTATTGAAGTCTACCTCTTTTTTTGTTGCATGAGTACTTGAGAGCATTGTATAATAATTTATGATGACTCAATTTATTTATGGTGGGAAGATTCACAAGTATTCTTGTTTTTCATTGCAGCAAATCATCTGAGATTCGCCTAATCATTTGTTACGATATTCTGATCATTGACTTGTAACAATTACAATTTCTTCCTCCAGGTATTGAAAATGGCCAATTACGATGGTGATGCAGAAAAGTCTGAACTGGCTTGGGCCTTGGTTAGATCTTCTAACAAGGGACCTTCTAAGCCAGATTTGAGGCGAAATGTCAATCCCAAGTATAGAGTTGATGAGCTAAATGAACCTCCTCCCCATCTTCCTGGTATTCGTTCATTGCTTCCCTTGCCAGGGGGTGATTTATTGTCCGGGGGTACTGACTTAAAGATACGTCGATGGGATCACTACAGGTTTTGTTTTGAACTTCATTTTTATCCACTTATCTTGCTTCTGTTGTGTAATGACCTGACTGCATATATCCATTTATGCCGTTGCAGTCCTGACAAAAGTTACTGTATATGTGGACCTGACTTGAAAGGAGTGGGGAATAATGATTTGTATGAAACAAAATCTAGTTTTGGTGTGCAAGTTGTACAGGTAATTCATTTTTTCACATAATTTTGCATCCCAGGAATTTATTGTGCGGGTTGTGTTTTTACTTGTTTGACGGGGTTGATACTCTCGTTCAGCAAAGGTGCGGTGGATGTGCATCTACTGTTCCTACAGGCTGAGTTAAAATATGATTTTGGTTAGTTTAACTGTAGTCGACTTGAGACCTCGTTAGATGCTTCAGGTAGCTTAAGGTCCACCATTCTTGTCTTTATGGCTCCTGAAATGCAAAGCGGCTCTTGTTCCAATTACAATGAGCCAACATAATTCCTTTCAAACAATGGTAGAAATTTGACAGACCAAACTGAGCTTTTGTGAACATATGCTGGAAGAATTAGTTTGCGTTAATGCTTTTCCTTACATCGGCATATTGGTGGACCCTCCTCACCTTCCCTTATGTAGTCTCATGAAAGTCACAAAAGTGTGAGGAAACGGTGATGCATGGGAACCATTCTTTCTTATTGAGTGGTCATCTTTCCGTCATATTCTTTTGTTATTTATATTTCCACAAATCTGGCATTGATTTTAAAACACTGCAAAACTTCTATGTATGATGGGTTAGCTGGAATCTCAACATTCTCCACGCGTATCCACCAAGTTCCCTGACTTGTAATGACCAAATCACTCACTATCATTGTGATTTTTTTTCAGTGAAGTGATTTTTTTTTTTTTTTTGCATTGAACTCTTTGCCCCTTCTAAACTCTGTTTGATCAGGATCCCTCTTCCTCATGGATTGCTCATGTCTATTGAGGATGTTCATATCTCCTACTAATTTAGAATGTAAGCATGAGATTTTCTTGCTACACATAAACAGCTGCAATTGTACTTTCTACTCTTTTAAACAGGAGACAAAGAGACGTCCCCTTTCGAACAAGTTGACAGCAAAGGCAGTTGTCACGGCTGCTGCCACCGATCCTGCAGGTTGCCACCGTGATTCTATCCTTTCTTTGGCTTCTGTTAAGTTAAACCAGAGACTTTTGTTATCAAGCAGTAGAGACGGGGCTATCAAGGTTTGGAAGTAGCTAAAACTCAATTTGGGGTGCTTGTACATAGGCAGTGTCAATTCTAGTGATTAAAATTGTACATAAGTTATAGGAGCTAACCCATTTAGTGGATGTTCGAGCTGCTCTTAATTGCTATCTGGGATACCAAACCAAAGTCCCTTCATCTGTACAGAAGATATTATACAGGGGAGTTAAATTAAGTCTAGTTTCTTTGATCTAGGAGCGTAGGAATATTTTGCATCAGGATATATATTGTGGGCATGTTGCCTCCGGTGTTTGAGCTGTTTTTTCCCCTTTTGGCATTTACCATTGCCTTTGTATTACAAACAATAATTATGACAAGTCTGGTTTTAGAAGCATATTGAATGTTTGAACTTCGAACAAGAGCAACTCAATTGTCCATTATCACAAGAAGAACCTGATTTTGAAGTGAGTCCAATAATTCAATTGCCAAATATCTCAAGCATATTCAACATGGTTCATGTTAGTTTTTCTGGTATAGGGGTCCCGTGAACTTAAGGGACCAATCATTGGATTTCTTTACGTATCAAAATATTGCGGCAATGAGCATTAGACCTGATTGGCTTCTTCATGAAGGCTTCCCCTAACTTGGTTAGGTGCGTGACTGAAAGGGGCTAGTGACAGCTGGAAGGTTTGATACAGATTGAGTAATCCAATTTGATGTTGAAGTTTCTGGCCAAGAAAAAAAAAAAAGAATTTGCTGTTGAAGTTGCAACTTTTTGGATTTATGCGGTCACGGATCCCTTACATTAGTTGTCCCTTTGCAAGGCCTTCCAACAAAAACGCTTCATTATTGTTTGCTTCCTAGAATTTGGAATAAAATCAATGGATCTTATCTATAACTTTCACACGTGTTATTTCTTAATGTGATTAAAATAGTTCGATAGTTTCTTGGAATCATTTAAACTATGTAAGTATCACCATGAATTGAAAAACAATTTTGAAATGTGAGATATAACTGTATATATATTGTAAACTTGAAGAGGACATGGTTGGCTTTGTTGTTCATCTCATTGAGACCAGATTATATTTTACATTAAAAATATTGTTATTCCTTGCACTTGAATTGTAGTCAATTCACTCAAAAATTATTGACTTAGACTCACTGGGTGTGGCAGTACAACTAGACTAACCAGGCGCCCCCTCCTAAATACCAAGAGGCAGAACTTGAAAAGATTTTATCTCATCTTTTGGTTGCAAAAAGATTTTATTACTATGCATAAATTTAGTATTATAATTATTAAATAGTTATACTACAAATTCTCAAAGACAACTATGCAAACAATATAATGTTAGTGGGATCCAAGGATACATCAGAAATCAACCAAAAGAACAAAAATTGAGTCCTCCTGGAGACAAAAGAAGGAAAAAAAAAATAGAAGAGGAGATTGATTCCCCAAAGTCAAAACACAAGTAAAGATCATTACGGACACTATTGTGCTCTCCTATGTCCAGTCTAGAGTTTGGAATTTTATGACACGAAATTAAAAAATAACAGTTATGACATAAAATACAAGGTTTCCCTGGCAAAACAATTTCAAAAAATATCGGTACAGTATCTGTTCTGTACCTTCATTGACCTCTCCTTCATTACTTGCCTACATACAATTTTTCAGCGAAGTAGTACTTTTTGGCTATTTGTCCTAATTCAAATTTATTGTATTACTCAAGTTATGACTCTGCAAAGTCCTCCTCAAGACCCCACATGACTTCTCAGGCTCACCCATTTAGGTTAAATTCATAACTGGGAATTCATCTGAATCATTGAAGGTGAGATATAACACCAATCAACTCATCACAAGAAGGAATCTCATCACATTATTATGACGGTCCAATGGTTGAACGCTTATGATTGAAGGAAGCTGCTGGTTAATATTTTTTATAGGAAGCAGAGGAGCACAGCCCCAAGCCAAGTTTGCAAGAGTATCCCCCACAAGAATATTTTCACGATCACACACAAACAGAAGGAGATGAACTCACGGGCTGCAAAACCAAATAATAACAACAAAAGAAAAGTTGCCAAAGGGTTTTTAAAGAGACAAACTTTTTTAAAATGTAAAAAGTGCAACCTGTCTTCGTGGGTTAGATTCTTCATCTCTCTCTCTCAAATGGAAGCACCCGTGAAGAGTTCTGAGTCTGCCATTGATTCTATGGTTCACGTTCAAGTACCAACTAACCTGTGTGTATAAAAACCATGTCGCAGGCTTAACACTGAAATCAGATTATCACCCAACTTCCAAGCAACATCGTCGTCTTCTTTTTCACATTCTCTCCTGAGAATGTCAAATCCGCAATATGTTCTCAATTTGTTGTTACTTGTTCTTCTGATGCAAAATCCGACCACAACGCTGTGCCATACAAAGGGATTGCGACCTAGGCGTTCTTCTTCTGTGACATCATCGACGACAAACATGACCCGAATCCAATTCTCAGAACAGCAGTTCATGAAATGGATCAAGTTCGTTGGTGGCCTCAGACACTCTGTTTTTGGGATAGCCAAAAACAAGCTTTTTCCCTCTTACACTCTGCATGTCTCCAAGAAGCCTTCTTCGGGACAATTTTCCACAATTCAAGGCGCAATCGATTCTCTTCCATTCCTCAATCTTGTTAGAGTCGTCATCAAGGTCCACGCAGGGGTTTACACGTCAGTACCAGTCCTGCATTATTTGTTTTCTTTCCGTTTCCCATTTTACAAAAGAGAGTTCATTCTTTTTCTATTTTTTTCAGGGAGAAGGTGAACATTCCTCCAATGAAATCCTTCATAACCATACAAGGAGCAGGAGCAGACAAAACCATAGTTCAATGGGGAGACACAGCTCAAACAAAAGGGCCAGACGGGAAGCCACTGGGAACCTTTGGATCAGCTACATTTGCCGTGAATGCGCCTTATTTCATCGCCAAGAACATCACATTCAAAGTACTGAAACAACACTCTGTTTCCCATGTCTCAAATCTCAACCTATATAATCTTCCCCCTGTTTCTTAGCAATTGTAACCTTGTGAATGCAGAACAAAGCCCCAATTCCAGCACCAGGAGCGGTGGGAAAGCAGGCAGTGGCGTTGAGAATATCAGCAGACACAGCGACATTCTTAAGCTGTAAATTCTTAGGAGCACAAGACACATTGTATGATCATGTGGGTAGACATTATTACAAAGACTGCTACATCGAAGGCTCAGTGGATTTCATATTCGGGGACGCCCTGTCCCTGTTTGAGGTGAGTAATAAGACCAAGATCATTGTTGGTTTTGAATTTTCAGGTGTTGGATGTAGTGCAAATGATTCGAAGATTGTTGTTTTGGTGTTGCAGAGGTGTCACGTGCATGCAATAGCGCAGAACATAGGGGCCGTAACAGCACAGGGAAGGAACAGTATATTGGAGGACACGGGGTTTTCCTTTGTGCACTGTAAGGTCACGGGCTCTGGGGCACTGTACCTAGGGAGGGCATGGGGTCCCTTCTCTCGCGTGGTCTTTGCTTACACCAATATGGACAACATCATCATTCCCAAAGGCTGGTACAATTGGGGTGACCCTAACAGGGAAATGTATGTTCTTTTCTTCTCCTTCCTCTCCCTCTCTCTTTCACCTTTTACAATGATAGGAACGTACTCCAATTTGTTTTGAATTTGGAGAGAAAACCAGAGAAGAAGATGAAGAAGGGGATTTCGGCTGTGGTTGGATATTTTTAAAGTTTGAAACTTTCTATGAAGATGAAGAGAAATCGGTTTAGTGTCCATAAGATCCTCTGTTTTGAGTCCGTGGTTTCTCATAATGCGAGCTCATATAAATTTCATATTGATGATTAATTCATCATTAAAGTCCTCCCACGTGCAGCCTAATCTCATATCAAATTAGCGACTGACGCGTATTTAAGCATGGATTGATGATTTAAAAAAGGAAACAATATAATGTAATGTTGACAAACAGATAAAGGCATGAGCAAGAGGGTTTTGAGAAGAGACTTAGCCACCTAATCCTATTCATTAGATTTGTTAATTGCTTACAATTAGAGGTTAGGTAAAGCATGTAGATGGGTTTTGTTTGATTGTAATATGTTTGTTGTGTGTGAACAGGACTGTGTTCTATGGACAGTACAAATGCACAGGACCAGGAGCCAAATATGCGGGCAGAGTATCTTGGTCAAGAGAGCTCACTGATGAGGAAGCTAAGCCTTTTATTTCACTTAGCTTCATTGATGGCTTTGAATGGATCAAATTGTAGAACTTCATCACACACTGACTCTTTTTTTTTATTGCTGCTTTTCTCTGCAGGGTTTGATTTGTTCTTGTGTGAACATTTTTTCTCAATGTATAAATAAATATAAATATATCACAGTTTGATTGTGGCTTTCAAAGCTCCCAATCTCTGTTTCATTATTATAACGAAAAATACTGCCCCTTCAGCCGCATTAATCTTGTGATTTGTGATCGTTTTAGGATATTTTTCCACGTTTAATTTAATCACATAATTCTAAAATAATGTATGATATATATATCTTAATAAAAAATATGCACATTATTATTATTCTTAAATATGCACTCTTTGGTTCAAAATTCACAAATAGGGAGAATTAAGTGTGAAAATATTCAAATGAGTGAGAATTATCTAACCTTTCTTTAATTCAAAATGTCTCTCCTTGCGTGTTTTTATGAAATTTAGAGCATAAATTTACGGAGAGAAACGAATAAACAGGGTAATTTTTTTGGTGCGTTGAGCCTATTAACAATACAGGTACATATATGAGAATGTTGGATTCAAATCGTATGAGAGAAGAGCACAATTTAGTAACTTCATACACTTTGACAATGTCCCCGCCACCAATTAAAGCAACAAGCTTATGCCGAGTTTTTTTCACAGGAAAACTTGTGGAAAAAAGTTTAGCTTAGATGGGATTAGAGCGAGTATCAAAAATGAACTTAAAAATGGTCACTAATAAAGTCCTAACATCAATAAAATGATTTGTATTTACATCCTTTTAACTTGTGAATGAATTTTTTACCAACGTATGTAGACGGTTTTTTTCCTCGTATGCGATAAACAGTAAAACTTTTTACCGAAATGCTACACTGTACTTATTATTTACTGAAATGCTGCATCCAAACTCGTGCTGTGGATGGGCGAGAATGGATTACACTAAACTCGCCCGCTTAGTGGGCGAGTTTAGTGTAAAAGTCACACTAAACACTAAACTCGCCCACTTGGTGGACGAGTGGTGTTGTGTTGGGCAAACTCGCCCACTTAGTAGGCGAGTTTGTTTAGGCCCAACACTAAACTCGCCCACTTGGTGGGTGAGTAGTGTTGTGTTGGGCCCAAACTCGCCCATTTAGTGGGCGAGTTTGTTTAGGCCCAATACGTTGGGCTGTTTTTTTTAAAAATATTTTATAAATTGAAATTAAATTAATAAAAAAAATAATTTATATTTTTAGATTGATAAGAAAATATATAAATTAAATGAAATTGAAAGGATGGAAGGGTAAACATTATAGCTAGCTTTGGATTAGATGAATTATCGGAAAATTTACACTAAAATATGAATAGTATAAAACTTTATACACCACAATACGAATTATGTAAATGCTTGAACAAGCTTTAATGTCCTTTTCCTCTATCCGCTCTACCTGATAATGGAAGATGAAAAGATTAGATTAAAGAAATGAATAATGATGTTCAATAATTAAAAGAAATAAAACAAAGAAAATAAATATATAAAGAAGAAGAGATTAAAAAAGCTATAAAATATGATGGTTTGAAATTTGTGTCTGAAAAAATCAATTGAAAGATGAGATTCATTAACCTGACAAATAATGACTTCCGGTACCACATCTTGTTCCCCTTCTCGTACGATGTGGTCGTTACTGCACGTGAACCTCTTTGTCAGGTTGAACTGTGTCGCTGGTTTGTAAGGTTGCATTCAAATCAAACCAGGGAGAATCAACCAAGGAAACGGACTGTCTGGGAGGAGTAAATTGTTCATTTGATGGGCCACCATGCTCATAAGTGGAAACATGGTGCTGAGAAGAAAAGATGTTTGGATTATTAAGCAATGAAGTGAATGATTGGAAATTAGAAGAAGATAGTGAGCCGGAATGGGATGATGCGAAAGAGGATGACATGTATTGAGGAACAAAATGAGACGGAGTTGGGGAGGAAAAGGTAGATGTTGCTGGTGGAGACATGTAATACGGCTGACTTAAATTGTGGGGCTCTTGTCTTACAACATTTTCATTTTCACTTGATGGCTGAGTAGACAAGTAGCCACCACGACGCTTACTCGGTCTGTCA
>QFDD01002247.1:0-28498 GCA_006871305.1 Vachellia collinsii | reverse complement strand
CCAATATGAGCCATTGGATCAAGTAAATCTCCACCATTCATTGTGTAAGTGGAGTAGGTGGAATAGTAAGTGGAGTTAGGTGAAATAGTGTAAAGTGACATTCTAGAAGGCTAATAAGGGCCGTTAATCAGATTAGATCGGATGGATCTCCACCGTCCATTGAGGAGGTGGAGTAGTATAAATACCCCCAAGTGGATCACTTGTAAATCATCCATTCAAGCAATAGAGAAGCATTCTCTCATTCTCCTTCTCTCTCTAAGTTTTCTCTCTCTAGTCTTTCCTTAGTTCTCACAACTAAGTCAAGACTTTGTAGGCTTACTAGCAGGTTCCAAGTCCAGAGTTTGGCAGAGCTTGCTAGGCCGCACGGTGCTTACATCAAGTAAATCACTGAGCCCGTGACATATAACACATGGCAACACAGCTCGTTTAGCTAAGGATGGTGGTAATCTAGTGCTTGCACGCATATGTACCACAATCGCTGCTGATGAAAAACGCCATGAGAATGCTTACACAAGGATTGTAGAGAAGCTTTTAGAAGTGGACCCGAACGGAGCAATGATAGCTATTGGAGATTTGATGCACAAGGGAATCAAGATGCCAGCTCATCTAATGTACGATGGACAAGATCCACAATTGTTTGATCATTTCTCCCAAGTGGCTCAACAGCTAGGAGTATACAGTTCCAATGACTACATAGGCATTGTGGAGTTCTTAATTGAACGATGGAGATTAGAGAAGTTGGAGGGCCTAACGTGGGATGAAGGAAAGCGTGCACAGGATTTTGTGTGTGGACTAGCACCAAGGATGAGGAAGATCCTAGAAAGGTCCAATAAGATAGAACCACTTCGTACCAAGTTTAGTTGGATATTCAGTAAGGGCATTTCTATATGAAACAAATGTCATAACATTGTCGAATGCTTGCATTGCGAGGAGTTTATAATAGGATTGAAAGACCAAAAGGAAACGAGGAGGAAAGTGAGTTTCACTAGTATAACCCTGTATATACGTACACTACAAAAAAATTGACTTTCAGCTGCGACAAAAAAAAGTCGCCGCTGAAAGTACCCTTCAACGGCGACAAAAAAGGCTTTTAGCTGCGATAAAAGTCGCCGCTCAAAGTATTTTCAAAATTATTAAAAAAATAAAAATTTTAAAATTATTAAAAAATAAAAATTTTAAAATTATTAAAAATTAAATAATTGTAAAATTATTAAAAATTAATAATTTACTCCGGTGACTGCCACATCATCACTGGTTGGTACCACATCACCACTATTCCCTGCACACCACGTGTCGCCACATATATGCCACCTCACAATGCCACGTGTCACCATCTGATAAATCAGAAGTTTTGTCTTCTTCAAGAATCGAACCTCCAACCTCTTGGCCGCGTGTGTGAGCCTTTACCAGTTGAGCTGCAATGACTTTGCATACTATAAACACATATTTAAATATATATATATAATACTTTACTATATATTAAATTGTAGACATTTATATACACACATATTTAAGTATATATATTATTTGTATATATATATATATATATCTCCATATACAATATATAATATTAATATAAACTAAAAGTAAATTGGATGATAACTTTTAATTTTATATATAGAATATTATTGATTGAATAATATATTATTTTAATAAACTAATATTTTTATAAATTATATAAATATTAATATAATAATTTTTATTTCATAAAAATATTTTTTTAGATAAAAAAATTATTTTCAATAAAAATTTTAAAAATTAAATAATTAATTTTTAATTAAAAAAATTATCTTCAGCGGCGATAGAAGGTATTAAAAATTTAAAAAAAATTAAATAATTAAATTTAAAATAATTTAGAATTAAAAAAAAAATTTATCTTCAGCGGCGACAAAAAATGTCGCCTCTGAAAGTAATAAAACTTTTTTTAAAAAATGAATAAATAATTTTAAATTAAAAAAATTTAATAAATAATTATTAAAAAAAATTTACCTTCAGCGGCGACAGAAAATGTCGCCGCTGAAGGTATTTAAATTTTTTTTAAAACAATTAAATAATTAAATTTTAAATAATTTAAAATTAAAAAAAAAAATTATCTTCAGCGGTGACAGAAAATGTCGCCGCTGAAGGTAATAAAACTTTTTTAAAAAATTATTTATTAAATTTTTCGTCGCTGAAGGTATTAAATTTTTTTTAAAAAATAAAAAAATTAAATTTAAATTAATTTAAAATTAAAAAAAATGCTTACCTTCAGCGCCGACAAGAAAAGTCGCTGCTGAAAGTCTGGCCTTCAGCGGCGATAAGAAAAAGTCGCCGCCGAAAGATAATTTTGTCACCGCTCAAGGTAACCTTCAGCGGCGACTTTTTTTGTTACCGTCGAAAGTCGTCGTCGAAAGTTCTTTTTTTTGTAGTGGTAGTTGGTGTATGAGATATTCATAACATAACATTTTTCTTATTTACCTTTCAAATAATGGATAAGCAATGTTATTAAAATTTCAATTGGACCCACACAAAATGACAATTTTGTGATCATACTTGCTAGTTTTTAGTTTGGGTAAAGGTATAAATTTAGCAATGAAGTTATTGAATAGGAGCACCCAGCATAATTAACTTTTGAATGGTGCAAATTTAGCAATAATCAATTAATAAAGTGCAAATTTAACAACAATCAATTAATAAGGATGCAAAATTTAGCAACACCGTTAATTCTCCCTTAATTCCATTAACCAGTTAACATATTTTACTATTTTTAAAGTATAATACTTCATTTTGGGATCATTTAAATAATTAAAACTACTCTATTTGCTTAACTTTTTTTATGAAAGTTGTTCTAAATAATTTTTTCTCTCTAATGGTAATAAAAAACTATTTCTTTTTTCTCAACTTTTTCCCCTTCCTTTCTTAATCCTTTTTGCTAAACCTTTTTTCTTTTATTCTAAAAAAAAGTTGAGAAAAAAAGGAGTATTTTTTTATTACTATTAGAAATATAAAATTATTTAGCAAAACTTTCATGAAGGAAGTTGAACAAAAAGAGTAGCTTTGATTACATAAATGATTCCAAAACGAATCCTTAAACTCTTAAAATAGAAAAATGCACCAGCTGGTTAACGGAGTTTAGAAAGAGTTAACTGAGTTTTTAAATTTATACCCTTATTAATTGATTGTTGTTAAATTTGCTTTTTATTAATTGATTATTTCTTAATTTATACCATTTAAAAGTTAATTGTGCTAAATGTTCTTAACCAATAATTTTATTGCTAAATTTGCACATCTACGTTTTACTTTTTATTTGCTAGTTTTTGGTTTATTCTTAGCAAGGGGAATGCATAGTCAGGGTAAACTTGATTTAGTCGAAACTATATCCATAGCATTGCGAGTTTATTCATGAATTGACGAGTGTCCTCCCTGGTCATTTCATCATTATTTTGTTAAATCATATCAGCAACATTTCCAACTTTTCTTAGCTTTCCATGGGTCATTTCATCTTTATTTTCTTATCTTCATCATGTGATGACGAGCATTTCCAACTTTTCTCAACCTCATTGTTTGACTTTTTAAACCTAGCATACAGTGTCTGCCGCTGTTAAACTGTTGCCTTCTTTATTTCTTTTATAAATATCTTCTCTTTCGGGCCCAAAAATATGTGTGTGTGTATTCTCTTTCATTTTTTTAATTATTGATTAGGAATTTTTTTTTTTGCCAACTTATTGATTAGGAATTATTAACTAATATTGATATGAATAGTAATGAGAATACAGGTTGGGCACATGGGCCCAACCCATTAGTTCGCCTCGCCCAACCCGCGGGTTGACGGGCCAGCTCACCTAACCCCTTTTTAAAAATAAAATAATATGATATATGTTTTTTTTTTACATTTTTTCATCTCAATACTTTTTTAGAAAGAAAAAAGTAACATTAAATTGTATTTTTTAGGATAAACAACACCAAATACATTCAAAAGCACCATAACTATTTTATTTTTTTTATGTCAACTATCTATAATATTATATTTAAAATTACAATAAAACATTAATGCTTATATATTTTTAAATTATAAGAAGATGTAGTGATATAATATTATTTTTTAAACCAAAATAAAATAATATTGTATAGTGAAAAAAGTTTTAATTATATTATATTTTATTTTTTATTAAATATTTTTTTCACATGCCCGCCAACCTGCCGTGGCAGGCTCGGGTTGGCAAAATGCCAGCCTATTAGGGGGGGCTCTTTTAGCCCATCTCGCCCAACTCGCAGGTCGAGGCAAGCCGGCTTGCAACCCGCGGGTTGGCCCGCTTTCCCATTACTAGATATGAAGATGCTAGAGGCCATTTGTTCTATTGTCTAACTGTTCATTGTTTTTATGCCTGTAACATCATCTCGAGCTTTTGCGGGAAAATAAAATCTCAAGAGTTACATTGTAAAGCCTATAACATCTTAGGAATTTTTTATGACTGCTTTTATTATCTCATGTTATTATGGGATTGACTTATTCTGATATTATAAAGTCATGCCAATAAATATAAGATATTACTTATGTTAAATATAATTAGTTTTGATGATGTCAAATATAAAAGAGTAAAAATTTTATATAATATATATTGACTAACTACAATATTTAATATGTATTTTTTATGTAGTTTGGTCAAAGAAAGGAAAGAAGTAGCCAAGTTGAATTATAGAGGATGATCAACAAGACGGAGATAAATTGAAGAACTTGCAAAATAAAATGGGAACATGAAGATTCCAGTTTTTAGATTTGAAATTGGAGGATGATATGGTTAAATAACTTAATTTGAAGGTTAAATTGTTTCAAATAGATGTTATATCATTATACATTGAGTTACCCTTTATCTAAGCTTCATTTGGATGCTCAAAACTAATTCTTGAAGACAATACTCGAGAACAGCCTCAAACACTCAAGTATGATGAGTTTTTAGAGTTTCCTGAAGCAACACTTGAATACAAACTCAAGTATTGAAATTTTTTAGCTAATACTCGTGTATTAGGATCAGTACTCGAATATCGACCTCCTTTTTCAGTTCTGCTTCATTTCCAACTTGATATGTATTCAGTAATTTGACAATATATTCCAAACCACATGTTCGATTAATGTGAAACTAGCTTTATATGAACTAGACTCAAAGTGAGGTTCATAGACACCAAGAACAACATCAAAGCATTTTATATGAAGGAGATATGAATTTCTCAATATGGTGGTCAGATTGAACGCTTTATCACTTGCCTTTGTTCACTGTGGCTATTATAACTTTCTGAAGACTGCATATTTTGAAATGATTCTTCTTGCATATGAAATTAGACTCAAAGGGATTTCTAGAGATATATTATTTGAGAAGCTTGGAATTGAATTGAGAGTGTTATGGCCATTTCAAGTTGAGCTTTGTGCTGAAATCTGGAACCTGTGCTGATGCAAATTCAAGTCATGAGCAATACTCAAGTACAAGCTTCAATAGTTGAGTATTGAGCTCAAAATGGAGTTTTTACACAATACTTTTAAGCATACTTGAGTATGGATAAGGGTATTCATCACAATATTTGAGTATCAGCTTCATAATATAGTTTTTACACAATACTTTCAAGCACACTCGAGTACAGAGAAGATTATTCATCACAATACTCGAGTATGGCAACTAATACTCGAGTATTAACCTTAAATGAGCATACTCTCAAGTGCACTTGAGTATAAATGGAAGTGTTAGCTTTTAGAAATTGACAACACATGAGTATTGTTGGTACTACTTGAGTATCGAAGTAATTTTGGTATCTTTCAAAAAGGGTTAGGTTGACTCTTCACCACAGAAGAAGGTTTAGATTGATCAGTGGACTTTGATATGTGAACCTTTGGGCGAAACTTGGAGGAAGGTGATTGTAAGGATTTATAAGGAGTTTTCAATGGTGATTTACTTGCTTTTGATTGCTCCTTTTGAGGTATCTTTGCTTTTGCCATGGATAAACTCAATGAGGAGGGCAAAGAAAATAAAAGAGGATGAAAGCACATACACAAGTGGCGATTTAGGGAACTAATGAAGAATGGATTATTCAAAGGGATTTGTTGCTCCTGAGTTAGAATAGATGGGTTTGTGCTTAGGAGTTTATGAAATTTTGACTTCAAAGATTGAGGTTTGTTACTGGAGTGGAAGAATGAGAGTGAGATTCTAAATTTAAAAATCTTTACGATTGTGACTCGAGGTGGAGGTTTAACAAAAAATGTGACTCAAATTAGAAACGATGACTTGAGACAATCTACAGAGAACTTGAGTAATGCTGACTTGGGTTAGATGAGAGAAATTTTATTTCTAGAGATTATTTATTTTATGATAATTCAAAATTATCCTTTATTTATTTAAGTAATATGGATTCAATCAAATATTTCTTTTTTTATTATAAAATAAATGATAATATATGATAAAAAATAGAAATTGAAAAAAGAGAGAGAAAATGGAAAATGGAAAGCATGGAGTCCTAAGTGGTAATTTTAGCCAAAAATGGATTAAAACAGTGAGAGAGCGTCAAAAGCTATGCATTTTCTATCTCCCCCCACGACGTGTCTCCTTCTCTCTCGCTTCGTTCGTCATTCTTACGCAGAGGTCAGATTTTGAAGCTTATTTTAGTGAGTAAAACATCTCCTAATCATTAAACTCCCGTTATGAAAGTTGTTCTACTCCTCTAGATCAATCTAATGGTGCAATTTATTCAAAGGATAGAGCAAATATTTGGGTTAAGGTTTGGACAAAGTTTTGAGTTTTGACAATATAAAACTATAGAATTGTAGAGCTAAAATAGTAGAACATTTTAATCAATTTAGTTTACTTATTGGTTGATTTGAGGATTTTAAATAAATCTTCTAGGTAGTCAGATTATTATTTGGGCTTATATGATTTTTGTATGCATTAAATTTGATTTCTTTTAGTATATTGGACCCTACATTAATTATTGAGTGGATTGGATTTAAGGTTTATGAAGAGATATAAATATTAGAAATTTTTGGAGGAACTTTAAGTTTTGAAATTTGGTGTTCTTGAATGGATTGAGTAAATAATTTTTTTTTTTTGTGATTACAGTAAAGAGAAATAATTTATGGAAGGGAGAAATGTGATTTTTGCAATAAGAATTGATGATATTTGATTTATGTGATTTTTTTTGGAAATTTTTGGAGATGGAAGAAATTATTACTGGTTATAATTTTGACAAGAGGAAAAGAGCTATTGGAGGATAAAAGTGTGAATGGGATAGATAATTCGAATTATGATTATAAGTGAGGAATTATTGGAGGACTTAAAATTTAAATAGAAAGTGATTTTATTTAAATTCACATGTTATTGTTTTGGTTAGTATTACGTTAATATGTAATTAAATTAATTGTGTAGATTGACTGTATTTTGATAACTTGAGCTTTGGGCTGTGGATTGTTGTGGTAATGTACTCTTGCTTTGGTGTGAGGTAATCACTTTCCACTTATTATACATGTTTGGGACATGTTTGTGAGTGATTTTGAATTTATTGTCATAAAAATATTATTATTTGATAAATCTTGCATTAAGAATATTGAAAACGTATTGTGAAATTTGGAATCAAAGAGTTGATGTGTTATAATTGTTAGGATGGCCGTCACCCAAGAGGGGGGGTGAATTGGGTGTTTCAAAAATTTTCTATTCAAATCTTAATTGATCAAAATATCCAAATCATAAGTTGATAAAATAGATAATGTAATTGGATAGGGTAATAAAGGAATCATTAGACATTAATGGAGATGAAAGAAGGATGAGCACACAGAGATTTATTCTGGTTCAGTCCTCTCTGACCTACGTCCAGTTCTCAGACTCCTTTGAGAGTTGCAATCCACTATATCTTCCAAGTTTAACCAGGTACCAGGAAAACCATTACAGCCACATATTCAATATAACACATACATGGGCTATTTCAAGTTTGTAACCGTGGGTACTTGAGAACCCCATAAACTTTTCCAGGCATTTATGAAACCCACTCAAATTTGTAACTATTGGTAATTGAGAAACCCCACAAATTTAACTGGATATTTGTGAAACCAATTCAAGATTTTAATGTAGGTACTTGAGGACCTTTACAATCACTCCCCCTTACCACATGTAAGGTTACACTCTATTTCACTCAGGTCTATCCTAAGTTACAATCAAAGGTTGGGATTATTTTATCTAGGAAAAACTTCACTCTATGAAGCAGATTGTATTATCATTGAAGCTCATGGAGAAGTATATCAGAGTCCTAATGTTGTTATGTGATTTCCTCGAATACACACTCTACGTGTTGTGCTTGGTGACTCCGTATACTTCATCCTCTTTCTCCGTTGGTTGCTTCCTCTTATTTATAGATGTTGTCAAAATATATCCGTTGGAGAGGAGCGTCGTATTTTTCCATTGGCTTTAGCTCTTGTGTTCTGTCTTTCAAACTTGTAATCTATTATGACAATATTTTTTTGTTAAAAGATAATGAACAGCTATTGTGAAGTTGTCCGTTGAACTTTATATCTGTTACTCCCATCTTCTTCGTTCAACGTTTTGCATTTAATGCTTTTGACACGAGATATGGTCATCTTATGAGTTTCTTTCCTTTGAGCGTTTTTCAGTGAGACAATCAGGTGACCCATTCTCTGTTAATAAGTAAAAGGAATAAGCATTTATGAGTGCATATGAGATTCAAATAAATGAAGCATAAAGAAGGAAAGATTTGAGAATAACGAAAAGCTTCTAACACTCTGAATCATTGTCAGTAAAAGCAAACTCGAGTTGTAGTTAACAAAACTCGAGTGTTTGAAGAAATATCAAAAAGGAAATTAGAACACTCTTGTTGTAACTTGAGTTTTGTAAATAACGTTTGAAAGTTTTATCATAACTCGAGTCATTATGAAGAAACTCGATTGATTTGGAGTCAATTTGATACAAAACTTTCAACGTTCATCGAGTTCTAATAAGAGTTTTGATGAAACTTGAGTTATAGAACTTAGAACTCGGGTTTTCACAAGTTTCTGTAAGCTAAAACATTTTAAGTTCTTTGATACTCAAGTTTCATACTCTAAAACTTCAAGTTTTAAGTATTTGAAATCATAACTTTCATTGCAACTCGAGTTTCCTTGGAAGTTTTGAGTTTAAAAGAAGTTAACACCTTGAAACTCGAGTTTCTTCTCTCAAAACTCAAGTTGTATCAAAACTTTTATTGAAACCTCAAGTTTTGGAAGAATTTTTGTAGTTCAAGAATTTTTTCCGACCTCGAAACTCGAGTTGTCTCAAAACGTTTGTTGAAACTTCAAGTTGTGAAAGAAGTTTTGAGTCTCACTCTTCAAAACTCGATTTCTGCTTCTCATAACTCGAGTTCCATCAAAACTTTTGTTAAAACTTCAAGTTTTGGAAAAAGGTTTTGTGGTTCAAAGAGTTTTGAGAGCTCGATACTTGAGTTCTGCAATGCATAACTCGAGTTTTAACAAAACTTCCAATAGAACTTGAGTTTCATTGAAAGTTTTGATTTTCTAAAACAGTTCTGGCACTCAAAACTCGAGTTCTGTCACTCAAAACTCAAGTTGTGATGAAAACGTCTTTCCAAACTTGAGTTTTACTTGAAAGTTTTGTGAAAATAGCAAGTTCTAAGCCCAAAACTCGAGTTCTGTACACCAAAACTCGAGTTTTGCTCATGACTCAGCACATGTTTCAGATTTCAGCACAAAGCTCAACTTGCAACGGCCATACTTCTCTCAATTCAACTCCAAACTTTGTAAATAAGATATCCTTGGAAAGTTCTTTGAGTCTACTTTCAAAGGAAATAAGAATAGAACCAAAATATTCTGTATTACGAAAGTTATGTTAGCCACAGTAAGCAAAGGTTAGTGATGAAACGTTAAATCTGACCACCAAGTTTAGAAAATCATATCTCCTTCATATGAAATGATTTAATGTTATTCTTGATGTCTATCAACCGTATGTTGAGTCTAGTTTCATATGAAACTGGTTTCACATCCATCGGACTTGTGGTTTGGGAGATATAGTCAAAATACTGAACACATGTCTAGCTGAGAAAGAAGCAGAGTTGAACAGAGCATCTCGATACTCGAGTTTTGTCCCTCAGAACTCGAGTTTTAGCTCAAAAATCACAAAACGTGAGTCTAAACTCAAGTTTAGCTTCAAGTGTTGCTTCATAAAACTTCAAAAACTCATTTTACTCGAGTGTTTGAGTCAAAACTCGAGTTTTGTCTTCCAAAATCAGTTTTGAGCATCCAAATGAAGGTTAAATGATATGTGACTCAATGTATGATGATATAACATGTATGTAAACTTCAAATTGAGTTATTTAACCACATCATACTCCAATTCCAAATATAAAAACTTGAAACTTGATGTTCCCATTTTATTTTATAAGATCTTCCTACTTCTTCATTCTTCACAATTAAACTCAAACAACTTCTCTCCTTTTCATTGACCAAACTATATAAGAAATTTACATTAAATATAGTAGTTAGTTAATATACATTATAAAAACTTTTTGGTCTTATATATTTGACATCATCGAAACTAATCATATATAACAATAATGGCAATGTTTGAAAATGCTTCTTGATAAATATTCTTGTGATTCTATTGTGAGCTTTGAGCATGAAATTATTGGTTGGAAAGTGCTGTGAATATTTGTATGTATATATACATGTGTTGATGTCAAATTGTGTATGTGTCATGATCAAGCTCTAGAAAATGATTATTGTGATATTGGGAGAGGTGGATGTTGTTATGGAAGGGAGGTTATTAAAGAGGAAATAAGGGGGTGAATATTTAGCATGCTTAAAGAGGAAACAAAAATGGAGGACTTCCAGATGTACACTGGATGATTCTAGGCCCATTGTGCTACGAGAGCCCATGACACCCCATTGATGTTAAGTGGAGAACCCATGGTCTGGACTTGTGCTCTGGGGATCTAGCTAGTCAACATCACTTGAATGGTTAGCTTTTTAGGTAGCTACCAGTCATATGGGACATCACTAGCCCATAGGTTCAGTTAGAGGAAATAAGGTGAGGGAGTTACTAGGGAGATTCAATGTTTAAGAAAAGTGATCATGATTATTGATCCATATGACTTTTATGATCATTGTGATATACTTACTGATGGATGCCTTAGTCGTCATGGGCCCTCAAAAATTGTATAATTTCCGGATGGAAATGCACTATAGTGGTGCAATCCGGGTCGTGTTCACTTCGAGGAGCCTAAATGATTCTATGTAATCTAAGTGACAGAACCGTATAGAAAGGTAAAGATTGGGGGTTGTGTGCTGAGTGAAATTTCAGAAAATAGAACTAAGTTGTTTTTGGGTTTTCTTTTTCGGTTTTAGAAAAACTAGAAATCACTGCAACAATAAACTGGATAGATTGAAAAACTCAATAATGGAATTGCCCTTCGGAGTATTGATTAAGCCTTCATCACTTCACAAAGTAGAGGGAAACTCACTTTGAAAACCAAATCTTAATTAGTTTAGAAAACCTTCCAAACTTAGGTGAGAGTAGAATGTTAATGAGACTCTTAACCCAGAAGCTCATAACAACTTCAATCAACTTCAAATTAGCTCGTGGTTGAGATTGTTAAAATGGTATCAACAAGTTGAACACAATAACCTATTGTGCTAACTGAATATCTCATTTAATCAGACTGAACCTTGATTGAACCCAACCAAATTCACAAGACTAAATGAAAGATTCTCATTACAAAACAAATACCCAAAACAAGTCTCATAATCCAATCCACATTAGAAATTCAGATATCCTAACTAAGAATAGCTGTAATAATATGAACATAATGGAAAGGATGAAGTGAAACTCCCCAAATGTAGTCCCAAGCTTAGGCTCTCATCAAACTCCTCAAGGCAATGCGTCCTAGCCTCTCATAGTCTCTGGAACATCTAGTGAGAGTCTTGAAATCGTGACCAAAGCCATGGATGATGGAGTGGGATGATGGATGAAGCAGAAATGTGATGGAATGATGTGTAGAATGGATTCCAATCAATGATTAGGGTTGGAGGGGCTTCAAGAACCCTTGAAGAACCCTAGGAGATGAGAATGGAAGGGTTCTGACGAGAGGTGGCAGCTGGCATTTGATTTTTTTTTTTTTTCTAAAAATCGCAATCCGAGGTATATAACCTGATTCTGCCTCAGACGCACTTAAGTCGTGACATAAAATAATGTTAGTCGCGACCTATTGGTCGATTGAGTCGCAACATACTATAGTCCAAGTCGCGACTTGAAAGCCAAAACGTACAGCTTCAATTAGTTGGCATTTCACTGCAACTCCCTCTTGATTCCTTGACCTGAAAATCATTTTAAGCTCTTGTAAAATCTAATCCCAACTCATCAATGAGAATTAATTAAATTAACGCACAATTAGATATTTTTATCCTTACAAAGGATGCTTAATGAGAATTAAAGTCCATGAAAGCATATTACTACAATTCACATCAAAACCAGTTAATTCCTCTAAACTCATGCAATCAGACATGAATTACTGTAGTAAAACTTGGTTAAATCATTTACGATGGCAATGGTGATGATGTTGTATATATATCTTGTGAACTATGAATAGGGATAACTGTTTGAACTGTTTGGAAAATTGAGTATGATTTATGAAATTATTTTTGTATGCAATTAATTCTCTATCTCTTATCGACACTCGCTAGTATGCCTTTTGAGTTGCATTGTTGGTTGCTGAGACTTTTGTCTCACTCTATTGCTATTAACATTTTTTAGGTGATAGCTCCTGTGCTAAGATTCTGGAAAGGTTCTAGAGGCTTAAGTTGTGCTATAATCATTGTATAGCCCCCTCCTTTGTTATATGTGATGCATTGATGTATATTGCCACTATTATAGGGCTCATGTTTTGTTATAACCATCAATTGATGTACTTAGACTTATATTTTTGACGAATTACTATTAGAGGGTTAGAGGCCTATCATTGATTCTATTATAATATTTTGATGAATCCACTATGCTATTCCATCGATATTTAGTTTTATGTTGGAAAAGTTGGTATTGTGCCATCGATTTGATATTGGCATGGAATTTGAAAGTTTTGGTCCAATCAATTTTATATTAATAGTTGTCTCGCATAATATTAAATATATACCTTGCTAGTTAACCTATTTTATAAATTAAGAAATTTTATAGCAACAGTTAATTGTTAAAGTGCTGGTTATTGAGTTAACTAACATGTTAAGGAAGACCATTGTTACAAAACCTGACACGTGACTCAGGTTGGAAAGCGGTGACTTGAGGCGGAGCATCGTTGCAAAACTGACTCACACCAAAAGCTGGAACTAAACACTTGAAAGATTGGATTGAGTTGTGACTGGAAGACAATGAAAATGCTATCCAACAGCGTAAAAAGGGTCACCCCTAAATAGCACAAATGAATCCCACTAAAAATGCAATGAAAACAAATCAGAATTTGAGCTCAAACTAATAGTGAGAAACAAAGTAATCTGCCAAAACTATATGTGCTTCCAAACAAATGACAAATTTTTGAAAACAAAGTCACCCCCTTTCCATCTGTTTCACAAATATCTAAACAGAAATCAAATCAAACCCTAAGGAAAAACAACAATCATAAAGAGAAAACTGAAAGCTACATTCTTTCGAATTAAAGAATAAAATTACTACAAAACAATTACCAACTGAAGACCCAATCTCTCAACTCAAGTGTATAGCAGAAAATGGACAGCAAGTTAAATCAGGCATCTAACCTCATGACTCAAGTTGGTGGGTTTGGAAAATTGATGTGTGGCTTGAGCTATTGGTTGGAACTCAAATCATTTAACAAACATTGAAGTTGAGACCTTCAGGAGTGAGAAAATGTGGGTATGTGCAGATAGAGGCAATGGTTATTGACATTGAGGAAGACATTATGGACGCGCTCTGTTTTTTTGCAAGCTTTTAGTTCAAAAGGGAAGGAAGTTTGATTAGATGTTACGATGAGTTTTTTTTCCCAGATGTTTTTTCAAGTTCAAGCGATAAATCTTGTATAAAAATATTTTGTTCTATCGCTTCCCACCTTTTATTTCTCTATTTTGAGTATGCATTATTGCTTGTGGATAAGGAAATGAACAGTTCATAACAAAAAAGGCAAGGAACGGAATATGATATAATAAGTACGGGTGGTTGTGTAGTTCAACTTTTTTAATGTCAGGGCTGTAAAAAAATGGAAAAGCATAAATGAAAAGCAGGACAGTAAATCAAAGCAATGGAGGCCAAGAAAGGGGTACGGACCTGCAGGAAGAATAGGAGAGAATGAATTCATGTATGTAGCATTGATGTACTATCCTGCTTATGAAATAAGTGTCATGATGTAGCTTATTTTTGTGTAATTTTAGTGAAATGATACCATTTTCTATTTACAATATTCATTAGTGTAGCAGATTTTTTACATGGCTCTAGCCAACATGTGTTCGAGTCTATTTGTGTTTTATAATTGAAGAAAAAATTCTTTGACTTAAATGAAACATTTTAACTTAGAGTTACTGTAATTTTTAATTTGTCTATGTGATCTTTTATCCCGATCCTTATTATAATTTGAAAATCACTAAAACCTTTATAATTCAAATTTATTCTAGATAGAGTCCTCAAACTCTTTTTTGTATAAATATCCTATGTTCAATTTATTAATTTTTAATAAAAAGAGGAGAGAAAAGTTGGTGTGAAAACTTTAAATTAAATGATGGAAAATATTTTAAGAATTGGCAAAAATATATATTTCCCTTCACTCTAAAGAAATGTGTTTTCAACAATAAAAGTTATCAATTTATTATCTACCTACGAACTAACTATGAAATAAAAGCTTGTAGAGGAATGTAGCTAGATGGAAGCATAATGTAAGTGTGAAATAAATAAGAGTTGCAAATGAGATGATGAGACATGGAATGGTGGAAAGTGCCAAAATTTGGGGGCAAAAAAAAATGTGCCAAACTTAGTAAAAGATTGAAAATAGTAAAAAAAAAAAATTGATGTGTAACAAATTAAAAATAAAAGTAGTATAAAGATAAGACATAAATACCCTGTCAACTGTTACAGTGCATCTGAACCATAATTCATAAAATATGAAAAAAATATGAAAAGATGGACATGAACATTAAGTATTAAAATATTAGAATTATTAATAAAGAATAAAAAAGAAATGAAGGAATAAAATAAAGAAATGGAATTGAAAATTGACTATGACTGAGTCAAATGAACTTGACTATTTCACTTGAGTCAATTGCTATTGACTCGAGTTGAATGAATTTGACTCAAGTCAATTGTAAATGACTTGAGTTGCATGAGTTCCAAAACAAAAACAATGTTATGATTCTAATTAATATCATAAAGGTGGTGATTGGGATCAGATGTTGGTAGAAATATATAGATATAAGAAATATTATAAAATGTAGATAGATATAGGCTCCTTACCAGGATATTATTTCTAACAATCATGAAATGTAATTAAGATGAATGTAAATATTGTAACTCAACTTACAGAAATTTTATTAAAAAACATCAAATATGAACCCAGTACAACTATATGTATCATGGCAATGCAAAATAAAATATTTAAATTTCTTGAACAAGGGATACTAATGAACTTTGGATAGAAATAATATAATTCAGCTCATCTAATATTGACTTGCTTCACTTTATTTTAAACTTGGGTTGACTTAGTGTGTTGTTGGTTAGGGCTGATGAAGATTTGTCAGTAAAAGGAATTCTGACTTGTAAATGTATTTAGGGCTGATGAAAATGGACTCGAGTCAATAAGTATGACCCAAGTTAAATGAAGTTAACTTTTTCACCCGAGTCAATTGATACTCACTCGAGTTGAATGAATGTGTTATGTTTTGACTCAAGTCAATAGTAATTGACTTGAGTTAAATGACTTTCAAAACCAAAACCATGTTATGATTATAATCATTTTCATAAAAGTGGTGACTGAGAATTGGTAGAAATATATATATAAGAAATGTTATAAAATGTTGTAGGAAATATTAACCGACATGCTCTATAAGGAACATGGTAATGATGGTTATAAGGCTTCAAAGTTGTGGATTATCCCTGCAACAATGAAATTTTTTTATTTAAAATAGAAGAACTATAAATAGTGTTAAAGAAGTAATAATGACTGCCATTTGAAAATTGGTATTTAAAATAGAAGAACTATAAATAGTGTTAAAGAAGTAATAGTGACTGGCATTTGAAAATTGGAACAATTGACTCGAGTTGATTGCTTTTACCCAAGTCAGAAAAAATTTTATTTGATTGAGTGAAATATTTGACTTGAATCAAATTTGACTAATTCGAGTCATGATTTGCAACTCAAACAAAAGTTACTCTAAACATAGCACTCGAAAGTTTTTGAACAACTATTCGTGGGAGGTCAAGACCTAATTTATGTCATGATCAGTTCAAAAGTTATTAAGAAAAGCAACTTTTTGCCATTTGAAAAGGTTTATAAGGCTTGAAACCTTTAAGATTGGCAAAGGGAATGAGTACTCCTACATGTGAAGACATTGGATGTTTTTCAATGGACAATGTATAGAAGATGGAAGCGTTTGCACCATGAACTTTCATTTTTGCTGACACATACCAATTTGTATAACTATCCATTCATTTTTTCTGTCAATTGACAATGGAAGCGTAAGGTGATAGTGAAATAAATTGGACTTGCAAATGATCAGATTAGACATTAAATTGTAAAATGAGGCAAACTTAGTAAATAACAAAGACTAGAAAAAGTTAAAAATATGATACAAATTTAAAATAAAAGATAGTAAAAAGACATGATGTGCTTCAAATGAGACTGTCCATTGTCTAAAAGAAAAAACCCAATACCAAAGAGATGATTCATTTTTTGTGAATGCATGACCATCTACTTCTCCTTCTTGGGGACCTTTAGAACACCACTTGGTTTTGTCTTTGTTAGGATAGGATTTGACCAAGAGGGGGGATGAATTGGTCTAAATAAATTTTTCGCAAACGTTGAAGATAAAATAGAGAGAGAAGAAAAATGAACACAGAGAATTATCCTGATTCAGTCCACTTGACCTACGTCCAGTCCTCAGAATCCTCTTAGCTCGTCAAATCCACTAATCAATGAATATTACAACAATAATGAAGGAAGACTCTCCCCCTTCCTGACTCAATTCAATCCAGTGACAGTTTTGCTCGTGTCTCTTTCACTCAAGATTCTCTAATCTTGTGTAACTCTCACAGAATCAATGTTTGAATAAGAATATTCTCCTTTCTGAGAATTAAATGATGAACACTGAAGTATTTATGATTGTGAGAATGAAAACAGAGGAGGTAGATGAAGAACAATAAATGAATATTCCAGTAGTTGTGTTCTCTGCTTTTTGGACTTGAATGCTTCTCCTTTTATAGTAGGAAGTATTAATTATCCATTAGAAATATTTTTGTTTCCATTACTCTCATCATCTTCATTCAGCTTCTCGCATTAAATGCTTATGACATGAGGTATGGTCGTCTCTGAGATTATGTCTGTTGAATCCTTTTCCGGTGAGGCAATCAGACATTCCATACTTTGTTAATCATTAAAATAAATGAGCATTTATGAGAGCAGATGAGATTCAAATAAATGAAGCATAAAGAAGGAAATATTTGAGAATAACGAAAAGTTCTGACACTCTGAATCACTGTCAGTAAAAGAGTACTCAAGTGATAAACAACAAAACTCTAGTGTTTGAAGAAATAACAGTGAAGAATTCAGAACACTTTTGTTAATACTCGAGTTTTAGGGATAAAGCTTGGAAGTTTCTCATTACTCGAGTGATTATAAAGAAATTCAAGTGTTTGTAAGTTGATTTGAGACAACACTTTTAACAGTAGAAGACTTTCGGCTCCCAACTTAAAGTCGTTGATTTCTCCTTCTTCCAACCTCTCCCTAATCTTCAATAGATACTCATCCTCCAACTGAGCATGTTTTATTTCCCTCAAGAAGTTTAACTCAACTCGCAACGATTGCAATCTTGCACCTGCTGTAGGTACCACACATGCATCACGTAATGATTCCAATAGACAATTCACTTCCATCCTCATACTAAACATGTGAACTGACTTTCTACTTAAGGCATCAGCTACCACATTAGCCTTCCCAGGATGATACTTCAATTCATAATCATAGTCCTTGATGAATTCCATCCATCTTCTCTGTCTGTTATTTAACTCTTTCTGGTCCACTAGATACTTCAAACTCTTGTGATCACTAAAAAGTTCAAACCGAGCCCCATATAGGTAATGCCTCCAAATCTTCAAGGCAAACTCTAGATCATGAGTTGGGTAATTTACTTCATGTGATCTTAATTGCCTAAAGGCATATGCTATTGTCTTGTTGTCCTGCATCAAGACACATCCCAAACCCTTCAAAGAGGCATCAATGTACACTATATAAGGGTGCATCGGGTTCGGAATAGTCAAAACTGGAGCTGTAGTCAATCTGGTCTTTAGCTCCTGGAATGCCAACTCACACTTCTCATTCCATATAAAGGGTTGATTCTTCTTGGTCAACTTCGTTAGAGGCATTACAATCTGAGAAAATCCCTTAATGAAACGACGATAATAACCTGCTAACCCCATGAAGCTATGTACTTCAGTTACTGTCTTAGGAGGTTCCCACTTTAAGACTGCATCAACTTTGTTGGGGTCAACTGCTACTCCTTGTGTTGATACTACATGGCCCAAGAACTTCACTTCTTTTAGCCAAAACTCACACTTACTTAACTTAGCATAAAGTTTGTGCTCTTTCAAAATTTGTAACATGATCCTAAGGTGATCCCTATGTTCTTCCTAGCTCTTAGAGTAAATCAAGATATCGTCAATGAAGACCACTACGAACCGATCTAAATAAGGTCTGAAGATCCTATTCATATAATCCATGAACACTGCTGGGGCATTGGTTAATCCAAAAGGCATCACTTAAAACTCATAATGTCCATAACGCGTGCGAAACACCGTCTTTGAAACATCCTCAGCTCTCACCCTCAATTGATGGTACCCTGACCTCAAATCGATTTTTGAAAAGATTGAGGAGCCTTCTAATTGGTCCAATAAGTCATCAATTCTTGGCAATGGATACTTATTCTTGATGGTAACCTTATTCAGTTGCCTGTAGTCAATACATAATCTCATACTCCCATCCTTTTTCCTTACAAAGAGCACTGGAGCACCCAATGGAGATACACTCGGTCGAATAAAACCCTTCTCCAACAAATCCTCTAGTTGTCTCTTCAATTTTGCTACTCTGAAGGCGCCATCTAATAGGTAAATTAAATTGTGGTTACTGTTAAAGCATGTTTAAATATGATATTTGTGTTTGGGGGTCGTGAAACAACCATTGATTTGATATGCCTGCCTTTAAGGGGTATTGATGTTATTGTGGGAATGGATTGGTTATCGGCAAATGGTGCCAACTTGAATTGTAAAGAGAAAACAGTTACTCTCCATAGTTGTACGATATTGCCTGAGAGACAGAATGAGCCAATATTGTTATCAGTGGCACAAGTGGAGAGAAGTATCAAGAAAGGATGCCAAGCATTCGTTGTCTTCTTCTCAATTCAAGTAGAAGGAAGTGGGAGTACTGAGCATATTCAGGTGGTGAAGGAGTTTCCAGAAGTGTTTCCTAAAGATTAGGTTTCAGCGTGTTTTATCCTCCAGCGGCGTCGAGCTACAGCTTTAAGGAGTAGAACTTCCTTTCGGGATCAATTAGGTAAGCGGAAGCGTGGTGGGCCCATAACCCACAGGTCCCAGGATAGTGTAATACCAAGCGTTGCTAGGGACCTAACACTTTGAGGGACGCCAGAGTGGGTAAAGGGGGAAGGGAGACGCAGCAGGCAGGGTGCGCTCAAGTCCTACATCGATTAGACTCGTCCAAAGTGAAGGTCATATATGCAGTCAAGGTATGACCTTTGACATCCGAGGCACCTTTTGAGTGACTATGGGATCCCAAAAGGACAAAAACATGTGCCTACGAGTGGCTAAACAGGGACAATACCTCAGGATGTTACAGGAGGAAGGTCGAAGTTTGAAGGAGACAAGGAGGAGGAAGGACAAGAAGGTGGGCAGAGGAGGAGGAAGGACATAATGATATGATGCACAAGGAGAGTTCCGATGCGAGCAGTGGAGGAGGAAGAAGGGGAGCAGTGGCTAAGTATTGATTTTACTTCTTTTTTTTTAAAAAACCATAGCAATGACACTGTTTTTCTGAGGTTTTTTGATTAAAAATATAAGTTTACAGCCCAGTTAACTCACCCAACCTACTTGATTGGTTGACCAAGTTAATTTCAACCTTTGAATTGGACTGAATCTAGAACCAATTCACCGACTTTCAGTTTAAACTGGTTGGTTTGATTTTAGCCTTTCTTAATTTTAGTAATTTATATTGAAATTTGAGTAATTCACTATTTTTAAAGAGATTTTCCTTAATTTTTCTTGAATTTATACAATTAAATATTTTTCAAAGGTTTAAAACCAAAAACAAAAATAAATTCTTTTATTATTCTTTAATATTATCCTTTAATTAAATGAGTTAAGGTGCCAAAATATCCATGAGATTTTATCAAAAAAGCAAAAACATACACATCATCATTAATCTTTATGATATTGACTGTTAGTTTGATTGCATATATTGATGTGGAAACTGAGTTGGCATAATAATATCGTAGTTGGCAATGGAGTAAAAAATAAAAACAAAAACACTTCACATGTACACATTAGTATTAATTTATTATTTTTAAAAAATTGAAAATTTCCAAACCATGCCTTCCATTTGCATATTCGCGTCTCCATAGCTACTCCCAGCCACAACCTCCCTGACCGCGTTCTTTTCTACAGTCCACCATCACATCCCCCACCATACCTTCCCTTCTTCCCCTCTTAGCCTGTGAAGCTGTAATGATGATTGACTCTTTCCCTCTCTCTTCCACCTTTTGCCTCCCCATCTTCCCCTTCTCTACCTCTCTCTCCCTTGCTCAAAATACGTCAGCCTAGGATAGTGCTAGACCTTTCAACAGAGGACCTGATTGACGAGTTTCAACTCCAATGATGGGTCTTCTCTAATGCTTGGACTTAAAAGCTGATCATATTTGTTTTTCCCTCCTCAATCAGGTTTGTCTTCTAGTTCCACCGGCTGGTTTTGGTGTTGACGGAGGTGGTTTGGGTGGGGAGCTGCGCACCACACCGCCAAGGTTTCTCAGCAAATGATGCGTATTTGGGATTGAAGATTGAAATGAGTTTTGATTTGGGGTGCAAGCCATGAACGTACTTCGTTTGAGGATTTTCACATATATATGACTTCATTCATGTCTTCAATTGATATGCTTGTAGGTTTGATTTTTTATGAAAATCTTACTCTGTAATTTTCTTTGATTTTGCTGCATACAAGTAAGTATGACATCTAGGATTTAAGACACCCACATCAAAATTCCCCCTCATACATATTCTCAATCATACCACCAGGTAGTACGTGTATATTTGCACTTTCGATAAAATTTTAGAATATTTTTACGTCTTAACCCTTAATTAAATTGAAGAAGTTGAACAAGCATTCTCAAATCTCTGGTAAGATTTGAATCCAATAGATGTGATTTCCACAACTATGACAACAATTTAATTTTTGTCAAAATTATAATTATGGAATGGGGAAAACTGTCACCAGTTTTCTTATGAACCTATCCATGAATATATGTAACAAAAAATAAATTATTGGATATGAGAAACATGCACTCCATGATTAAGCAAATTAAGAGAAACTAAACAAAGAAAACAAAGTCATTATTTACAGTGATGGAACTTATTGGGTGTTTCTATCAAAACTCACGACCTTTTCCTATGAGCCATAACCAATCAAGAGAAACTCCAGCAAATATACCAATCAATAGAAATAGAGCAAGCAACTTGCCCAATGCATTTTGCTCAGGATCCTACAAAACCATCAAGTATGATCCAAGAAAAAAGAGCTTCTTGTATGAGAATTGATATACATATATATAACATTAAGTGAAGTACATGAAATTTAATGAAGCATAGAATTATATTTATTGCAAAGAACAAAATAATTGAAGACTTATATGATATTGTTAGGACTAATGGTTAGGATATATTATATGTACAGTAAGAGTTGGTTGTACTGTTGCCATGTCTTACGGATCAGATTAGGAGTATTGGGTCTATATAAATAGAGACCCAGCACATTTGTAAATATTGAAAGTCTATATTACAATGTATTTGTAATATCTCCTTTAGCTTCCCTTAATATGCATTAGAGACTAATAATAAATCACTTTAGTGCCTTCCATACTCTAGAATTAGCTAATCAAGTGAAATTTTGAAACTTACCAAAAGTTAGTATTCACTTGGTTAAAATTTCATAATTTTTGACCAAATTTAAAAATTCATTACTAATTTTAGAAATTGATTGGTTCAAGTCTCTAAATAAAGTTTGCTAAATTCCCTAAAAGGGAAAAAAACGAATTGGTTCAATTTCTTGACCAATTAATATAGTTTATTGCATGAATAAACATTGTTTATTTGATCATTTTTCAATTTTTTAGATTTTTCTCCTAACTTTAGACCATCATAATTTTTATACAAAACTCCAATTTCAACAAAATTGGACACATTTTAAAGATTGCAATGGGTACTATTTTTTGGAAAATTTTGTGGCAATTGGACTTCACTTGTTATACTTTACTGGTACCTCAACTTGGTGCTTTAATAAGGGTATTGAACCCTTTTTGTCACTTTTAACATGCTTATCTCTTGAATTTTTGTACATGCTTTTATTCAACATACATAATTGACTTTTCTAGCATATTTACATGCTGCTACTCATATACAAAAAAAATTGTTGAGGTTTAAAATATACATATTCCAAAGTTCACAAAAATACTTAAAATATCAAGTTGCATTACATTGTAATTCACATAGAGCTTCCCTTACTCATCTACTTGTTGTGATTGGAAGATACAATGGAAGACTAAAAATTGTTTTCAATCCCTTCCAAGGTTTCATTGAAAACTTCTAAATCACGTAGTCAAGAAACAAACCTTTCTTAGAGAGTTTTTTGTTCTTCTCTTGCTTGGTTTCAAGAAGCCAACAACTTCGATCGGCTTCCTCTACCGGAATCCACACGAATGGTGTTTCCAATATAAACATGTGCTAGCATCTAGGGGTTCGATTCTTGGATCTCCTTCTCACTCTCGGTTTTTCTCTCAAATTTCTTATTTTCAAATTAGGATCATCAATCTTCAATGGAGAGCTCTGACAATCTATTTATAGACACTTAGAGCTTATCCTTTTGAATTTTGAAATATATGTTTTATCTATTTCAAATTTCAAATCTTATCAGAAACTTGAAATCCAAGATATTAAATAAAGATAGGTTTATCTATATTTATCTAACAAATATAATTTAACCAATTTATTTAATTTGGATAAGGAGACAACAAAGGATAATGTTTAATTTATCTCCATAAATTAAATAAGATATAATATCAAGATAGATCAAGATTTAATATATCTTTATAAATTGAATCCAAGATCTTATCTTTTAAATCAAGATTTAATTTATCTCTATAAATTAAATTCAAGATTTAATTTATCTTTATAAATTAAATTTAAGACATATCTTTCAAAAGAAATAAGAAATATTATATCTTCATCATGTATATAATATAAATACATATCAATATATGTAATATATATACACACGAAAATATTATATATATAAATAAAAAATTAATATACACACACACACATATATATTATTCCAAGAATATTTATTGAATCTTGATTCAATGAATCTGGATATTTTAACTTGTGTTGAGACATTTTATGTGTGATCCTGTAGGACTATATGAAGTTGGCAGTGGTTAGTGACTATACTAGCCTATAAGTCGCAAGCGGCCTTTAGCAAGACATGACGACTACCCAATTCACATGAGGATCTGTAAACCAATACAAATTATTGTGCAACTACACCACGTCCCTTTTGTCGCATGATATTTCAGTCAAGGATGAGGCATGAAGATCATCATCCTCATATAACTGAACATTGCTTTCTCGATCCCTAAGTAGTTTGACTAGAGAGAAGGAATTATCTTTCTGTCACAGTATGGCCATATGTTTCTCAGACTCACTCATCGAGGGGCCCAGTAATATCTCTCTACTAATGTGAGGGACAAATCCTATCTTGACCATTCACATTCCTCTGCATAAAATCCATTAAGCCCGAACAAAGCCTTTATCATGACTCGGTCAAAAGTGACTTTTGACTAGGTCAAAGCTTAGCGACTCTAATGTAGAAATCAATGATGATCTCAACTCAAGTCAAAGGGCACATTGAGGTAGTTGTTTGTGAGACAAGCTCATGACACAAATCAATAGAGCTATCTTACAGCGGGTCAGTCCAACACTTTGTACTCTTACAAGTGTCTATGACTTTGACTAGCATCTCCATACATTTCAAAGTTATAATAGCATTATTTCATCTCTGCTCCCACACAGATGATCGGTCATGGAGATTTAGGGTAATCCCTATGATTTATCCAAGGATAATTTGTAATAACAAAACATGCAAAGATTATAATAATGGAAAAAATGAACAATTCATTAATTAAAATATACTCTAAGTACAATGATTGGCCCTATGGCACAATTTCCAGTAGTAACATCTTACCTTTGCCCTTACTTGAATTTGGACCTAAAGAATGTTATATTGGGAGAGTGAGATTTCAAAGAAATCCTCATAGCAAAAACACTAACACATCCATTAATAAGCATGATAATTATTCATTATTTAGTTAACATGCATTGACATCTCATATCCATATTTCTCAAGCACTTTTCACATAACTATGGTATGCTAAAGGGACATTATCACATATTCAAGTATCATAAAATTAACATGCAACATAACATAAAGAACAAATAATCACCCATGACATCATTGATGTAGAGTTAGTAGTTTTTGCTACCTTGATTCCTTAACTTTGCCTTTGTGACTTTGCACTTCCCACTTGCTTTTCAAATTCTCCCTTTGGCAAATTAGTTTTCTACATATAATATTAGGCAATTGGGATTAGTATTAAGTCATCACCAAGCTTTAAAACTTAGCAACGCTATGCAAAACCGTTCTTGCACATTAAGGGTCCTAAAACCCTTAAACTTAATTGTTACCCTTGAGTCTAGTGCCTCTAAAATCATTATCTCACTTCTAACCCACACAATTTTACATTTTAAATCCAATGGAAGCATTAAAATTATCAAAAACTCACTCTTTCCTATTGTTCTGTGCCTGGCTGAAACTTTACAAAAATGGCCATAATGTGATTTTTCAATTTGACTTTCAATACACTGGCATAATCTTGTTTCTAACCCATTTCCTAACCATTATTTAACACAAAATCAATCCTCCCCATGCAGATCAATTTCGTGCAGCATCTCCCCCTTAGGGTTTTGGAATCCAAAAATTCATACAAACATAAAATCAAAGCAAACCAACAACCAATAGGTTCCAAATCATGCATGGTGTTGTTTTGTAACAACCATTTCATCTAAATCCCTTTCTTTCTCACTTTCCCTCTCTAAAAACCTTAACTTTCCAGCGGACAAAATACATTATTTTAACCAAAACTAAATCAATTAAATGGAAGAGGAGTGGTAGAAATCATGAAATAGAGAAGGTTACATGTTGAAATCACAACTTACCTTGAATTTTCAGTTATTTCTCTTCTCTTTTTGTGCTTGCTCCTCTTAATATTCATCCCTCTCTCTCTTCCTCTCCTTATGGCCAACCTTATGGGTGCAAATGGTCTTCAAGAAGTGTCTTGAAGCTTATAATAAAAGATGACACATGTGTTATTAATTGTGGGACCTATTTGGACTGATAAAATAACTTTGATATGATATATTCTACCACTTGTTTGAGATATTTTACCTCTCCTTTTGCTTATGAAATAAGGCTCTTCCAAGTGGCAAAATATGGATCCCCACAATTTACTTTACAAACTTTAAGTTTTCCTAAAGTAACTTTATTGCACCGGAAATTCTTTTTGAAAAACCCCTTATCGCTTGATTGAATGAGGATCATTAAAAATTTCATAATTTCATTTGATACACCCATGATTTTTTTCCACAAATTAATTTTTAAAGAAAACCCTAATTCGGGGTTTTTTTGGGCATTTCCTCTTCGATCCTAGAAAATGCTTCTAACTTTCTCTTGGAAACAATTTTATAAAATACAAGAATTTTTGTGCTATTTTTTCCTTACTCTGAGATTAGGTGTCTAAGGCCTCTAGGTATTTTAAATAATTATATTGTGCTAATTATTTATTAAATAGCCAAAAATTAAATGATCTTTAAAATTTCTGTGAAGGTTATTTTGGTTATTTTAGATTAAATGAGGCCTCAATTACTAATAAGTGAATTTTCTTTATCTGATGGTGACCTGAAAATGTTTTTGATATTGTGGTTAAATTTTGATCAAAATACCCTTGGACTTCCTCTTATTTACCAAAATGCACTTGAATTCCCTAAATGGCAATTTAGTCCATTTTTAAATGACCCTTAGGTCCCTTGAATTTCTAAAATGACACTTTAGCTCCTTACTTTTTTAAAATGACCATTTTACCCTTGCTTTTTCTACGTTTAGCAGAATGATATTTTCACTCTTTCTTTCTTTTCCTTTCATGCTGCTGACCCTTACTAAATCTTTAACTACTTGTTTAGCCTTTATATCCAGTTATCGAAGGCCTAGATATTACAGTATCATTCAGTTCACTACCATGAGTTTAACATGGTATCAGAGCCCATAGGTTTAGGGCCTCTTTCTTCTCGGTTGTCAATTCTTGGGTCACGGTGTTTGGACCTTCCATTATCAACCTCCATCTATTCAACAAGTTGATGTGGTGATTTGTACTGTTTTAGCAAACCAGATTCTTTGCTGATTCTTGCCCAGAAGATTTTTTCCACATCATTAAACAAGTTAACTCCATCTTTCTACCACTAGAGACGCGTGGTGCCAAGCTTTATTTCGTCGTGGTTTCTAGTTTTAGACTTCATTTTCATTAAATCATGGCCTCCACCATTTTTTTAGTTTCCAGTTTCGACTTTTAGGTCTTGTAAAATCAAGATTTCACTTGAGTGCCAGCCATGTCTTTCGCCTCTTTTGGACCTTACTCTAGTAGGGATGGCTTTGCATAAAAAACTTTGAACGTCGATGCCTTCAAATCCAGTTCAAATCATGACCTCTATTTTAACCATTCTCTTTATCTTCATCCCTCTGATTCCAACTCCGCCGGGCTCTTCACCACAGCTCTCAGTGGTCAAGATAATTACGCGACTTGGAGTCGCTCTATACATATCACTCTCCTTAGACAAAAGAAACTTGGTTTTGTTGATGGTACTTGTACCAAGGAGTCGCAAGATCCAAATCTAAGGGATACTTAGGATCGATGCATTGCTGTTGTCCTCTCCTGGCTTCTGAACTCCGCCGACAAATCTATCTCTAGACGCACCACTTTCTTTGACAATGCAAGGGACATTTGGGCAGACCTTAAGGAGCGTTTTTGACAAATCTGACACTACTACAATTTACAGTCTCCATTGGATGATTAACACTTCTACTTAGGGTACACTTTCTACCTCTAGTTATTATTCCCAATTGAAGGATCTCTGTGATGAATTAGATAGTTTGGTTTCTTTTCTTTCTTGCAAGTGTGATAGCTCTCAAATTTATTCCAAGACTGTCTAAGAACAAAGATTATTTCAGTTCTTAACGGGGCTGGATGACTTATACCATCACTTTCAGAGTCATATTCTCTTGCTCTCTCCTCTGCCCTCCATCAACCACGTGGAAATTCTCAAGATAGTGCAGGTGTTTCAACAACTGTCCAACCCAGTTTGACTCCACAGCAATATGAAGCACACCTTAATCTCCTGGCAAAAGATTCAAAGAATAACAAACCTAATGTCACTGTGATGAACACTGATAATTCCATGGTTTTCTTGTCTGATTGTGGGCACTTTATACCTCTTTTACCCTGTCTTTTATGCAATTTAATCTCTTTTGCCAGAATCAAATTGTTATTGCATAATTGCTGACACAGGGAAAACATTTGAACGAAATATCTCTCCTGACTGCACGTGCTTTTGAACTTTCAGTGTTTAACGCTTTAACAAAGCTCTGTATCATTGTCGCAGGCATATTAAGGAGGTACTCAAGCCCAACCCAACAATGAAGTCCAAGGAATTATATTTCACTGGGAGAGGATTGAGATCGAGCGCAAGCAGAGTAGCCGCTGATGCATTAAAGTCGTGACATTATTTGATTATTGTCGCGACATCACTTCATTTTAGTCGCGACATATGAAAAAGGAGGATGAGCATATGGTCCAAGGCGTAACTAAGCAGAATGCAATTCAACACAGTAAAAATGCCACTGG
>QFDD01002246.1:0-21339 GCA_006871305.1 Vachellia collinsii | reverse complement strand
AAAAAAAACATATTTATCATGGATTCCACAACCCTAATTAATAACATTATTATTAACCTTATGATTGACTCTTTTGACTAGTCAGAGCAGTAAAACAGAAGAAACAGGTTACTTTACCAAACGAAATTGCCTTCCTCGTTGATTTCTCAGACTCATTATACGATTATATAACATGGGTAAATGCAACTGTATCCGAGGAAGAAGAGATTACAAAAGAAAAATAAATTCGTGTTGCCAAGCACGGGGGGAGAGAGAGAGAGAGATCATGTATGTGACAAGACCGCTTTCGATGTACATAAACCAACCTTCTGCTCTGTCATTGCCTCCCCCAGAAGGTCCAAATTCTGGAGTTCTGGTTCTGCAAGATGAAGAAGCAGAGCTTACTTGTTGTTTTGGTCTGTACAAAAGCAATGAGGTTCTGGACTTGCCTTTCCCACAGAACAAGGACTTAACTCTTCGTTACTCAGCAGGAAACAAAGATGTTTATCACTTCTATGCTTCTTTCATACCTGTTATTAATCTGCCTTTGTCTTCCAACAGATATTATGTGATACAGACGCATGGGAGACATAAAGGGTAGGCATATTTTTAACTTTATTTCACTAAATTCAGATATGGTTTTGCATTATGTATATATTGAATTTATATATTATTATGTTAAGAACCATTTTTATTCATTTTAAACTGTTACTAGTCTCACATAAGTAAGGTTATTTTAAAAGATGGGCCTTTATTATAATGTGTTGGTAGGCTCTCCAATTACAATGACTAGTTTTTGGAGTGTAATTCTCTTAAAAACTTGTATTCTTTGCATTAGTGCTTTCATTGAGAGCAAATTTAAACATTACAAGTGTTGGATAAGGCAGCTGATGAAGAACTCTATGCCTGGGATTGAATCAAGCTTATAGCTTGAGTAACTTGGAGAGGGTCTATATGATTAGTTTAGCTTCTCATTTATAACCTATATAAACTTGACAATCTCAAACTCACACTATAAATTATAAATCAACAGTGTCACTCAATCAAATTTTATATAATAGAAGGAAAAAATGTCTATTTTTGCACTATGTACACAATTATCAAAGATTGACTGTCAACATTATCAAGATGTAGATGAAATAGAACATGTGAACTTTAACCGATTTGGGCTTATATTAAGAATCATAGTATTATATCAATGACCTGAAAGTTCAAGCTTAAACTGACTTTTGCAGGGAAGCTTATACAAATTCAAGTGAGGAAGACACGACAAGCTGCTGCTTCTGCAACATTGTAAGTGATGTGCCACCGCAGCCACTAGATCACAACAACACATACCAACAATTTGAAGTCATGAGAGTTCAAGGACTATTCAATCAACAGGGTCAATTTACAGCAAGAGCAGTAGCTCCAGATGGAGTGCCACCACGTTTCTTAGAAAGAAAAGGGTGGGAGGCTAACACTTCAAGCCGCCATGGTTTCGATTTGGGTGAAGCGCCGGGGCTAAACGCTTCCCTTCGAGCTCAACTTCCAGGTTTCGACTTCCCATTATCTCATAAAACTTCTGATACTGTCATTGTGGGAAAGTGGTATTGCCCATTCATGTTCATAAGAGAAGGAAGGTTGAAAGATCAAGTTAGGAACTCAGCTTTTTACGAAATGACCCTTGAGCAGAACTGGGAAAAGATATTTGAATGTGACAATGCAGATGCAGTGGGAAAAAATAATTCTGTAGCTGTGGATGTTAGTGTTCAGACAATGAGGGTTTCAATAAGTGGGATCGAGGTTGAAGATGAACATGTGGCTGATGGGATAATGTGGTTCAGAAGCCATAGAAATGGAGAAAAGGAGGCTAGCAGTAGTGTTGGGTTGAGCATGGCAATAGTGGAGAGAATGAAGTGGGAACAAGAGAGGGCTGGTTATGTTTGGGGGAATGAAAGACATGTGAGAGTGAAAAAGGTTGATCATCATGAACTTGAAGGGACTGAAGAGTGGAACAATTATGGATGTTATGTTTTGGTTGAGAGGTTTGTGCTCAGAAGAATGGATGGAAGCTTGGTGTTAACTTGTGAATTCAAGCATACACACCATATTAGAAGCAAACGGTATTGAGAGGCTGTGTTATTCTTTGAATCTTTAGGAGTTTCTTTGTTTCATTTCTTTTCTTTCATTTATAGGGCTTGGAATGTATTGTCTTGTTTTATGGTTTACATGTTGCTGGCAAAATTCTTTCAATTTGTTTGGTGGGTTTGCAAGGTTAAAAAATACAATATTCAACAGGCCTTGTGATACTTACAGGAAACGATAGAAAAATATCCTACATAATGAAAATAAATTAAGGTGTTGAATTTCAATAAATCTAAATCAATTTTAATGGATTGATTTGAAATTTTGAAATGTGAATGACATTATTGTTAGAGCTGATAATATGAACCAACCTGCTACGAATCTCAAATTTAGTAAGGTGAATTCAAATCCGACTTGAATCCCCCAATCCACCACTTTTTTGAATTTTAACTTTTATCTATTTTTTAATCTTTCAATGTATATAACAATATATATGAAGTTCCTTTTTTTGGGCAAGTCTAAATCATTCAATTATGTTATTGATAATAAAAAAATATGTAATATTCAAATTATTCATAACATTACAAACATAAAACATCTAATTCAAATATGATTTTCAAATAAGTTTATTAACACAATAAAAATTATGAATCATCTAAATATATTTTAAAAAATCTAGTTAAAGAATAATCTTTAGATTATCCAAAAGCACCAACTCTATAAAAATTCCATCATATTTATATATTTTATAAGGAGAAAGTATTAAAAAACTTTTTTAACAAAAAAAAAGTGATGGGTTGGGCTGCCAACTTGCGATCCAACCTAGTGTAGGTTTCAATTGAATGGGCTCGTTTTAAAATATACCTTATTTTATTTCAATTCAAGCCCACCCCAACTTTATAATTCAAATTAATGCAATTTTGTACTTTCTCGATTAAAATAAAAAGAAAAAACCCACTTGTTGGTACACATACTTTTCTCTAATTTTTAGTTTGGTACATATATTTTTTTTCTTCTAATTAAATGTTTTAATTATACACTGCTAGCAACGTTAACTCTTGTACAGGGGCTAACTGTATTAATAAAACAAAGTTATAAGAGTTAAAAATAGTAAAAAAAAGCAAAATTAATAAATTAATTAAAAAAACACAAAATCACCAAATTAAAAATTAAAAAAAGTATGTATACCAATAAATGGGTTTTCCTTGGACAAACAGAAATGAAGTGTTTGTCACTTGTTCAACACATCACGTCTATGAAAATTCTTTTAACGATATTTTTAACTAATCCAGAACACGTGTATACATATAATTAGTCAAATCCTTCTATCTCTTATTAATATCAAATTAAATTTGAAAATGAAGTTCTTTGTCTGGTTCCATCCAGTCTCCCTTTGACCTTTCGGATAAGAAACCCGCAAAACATGACCACAGATTTAAAAATGTTTAGAATTAAAAAAACATATATACTAAAATTGGTAAATGATATATGAAAAGTTAACTCAAAGATGATTTCGGTGAGTGGATTAGCTCATGTTAATTATTTTTGTAAGTATTCAGTAAAATTCTTGCAATATGTATTAGAAACAAAAATTTTCTTATAAAAATAAAAAATAAAATGGCAGGTTGATAGGCTAAGGTTTTGGCAACATCCTAAAGTGCAGACAACATGACCTGTATTAGCAGCTTTAAATCCAAAAATGGGATTAAATCATAAAAGAAAAAAAAGTCCAATGACAAGTATAAACCTTATTGCTGTGAAACTTGTCATTACAATTAAGTTTCTTCTCATTGTAAATCTTCATTAAACTATTATTGCTTCACTGTACACGTATTTGACCTTCGGTGTTCGGTCAATCAAGCACAGCACTTGAATTATTCACGTCGACATAGATCTCTGTCTTGTTGACTTTTATTTGCCAGAAGGGAAACTTCCATGCAGCTTCAGTATAACTATCAACGGGTTGAAAAGAAACCTTCGTGACTAGCTGACAGATTTAACATTTCAGGGAAGCCTCCGTGCAGGTTCTGGTCAATGGGTTTTGGACTTATCAAAAAGCAGAAGGCAAAAGCGACACAAAACAATTAATAATACCATCAAACCCACAACCCCAGCATTATAAATCAAACAAAGAAACACAAATATGAAGTTCATCTCAAGTTCATAAACTAGGGAAAGGGGGGAGAGAGAGACAGAGAGAGAGAGAGAGAGACAGACAGACAGACACACACACACAGAGGGAGGAGGGAGAATGTATGTAACAAGACCTCGATCTCTGTACAAAAAGGATCCTGAAACTCTTGGGCATGAACCTGTGGGACCAAACTCAGGATACTTAGTGCTTCAAGACGAAGAAGCTGAGACTTATGGATTTTTTGGTTTATGGAAGAAGGGAATCGGCAACCTGCCATTTCCTCAGAACAGGAACTTGACTGTTGTTTATGTACAGAGTAGTGGACAAGGATCCGTGACTTATCAAGATGAAGTTATTTTTATTCCTGTCCTTAATCAGCCTTTGTCTTCCAATCGCTACTACGTCATTCGAAGGAAAGGAAAGCGTCAAGGGTATGCCTCACTCTCTCTGTTTCTCGGATCAATCTGCTCTGTTTTTTTTGCGTCACTTGCTCTGTTTCTCATGTCATATCTGCTCTGTTTTACGCCTTTCAAATTAGTTCACTGGTTTATATATCTGTTTTATAATGCAGCGAAGCGAGCACATGTTCAAAAGAAGACGACATGGGAACATGTTTGTGCTGTTCTTACATCAAAGACGTCAAATCAAGGCCACTAAATCCCTCTGATGAGTATCAACAATTTGAGATAAAGAAAACGAGATGGGGTTTTAAAGGAAATCCTATTGTGTCAGATGGGTTTCCTCCTCAGTTCTTGAGGAGAGAAGGTTGGAGTCTATCCACCAGGACACCACATGATTATCAATTGGATGAAGCTCTCGGCATCAATCCCACCTTGCGAGCCCAATTGCCACCCTTCACCTTCCCATCATCATCATCATCATCCGATTGCTCCTCCGCCCCGGTGGTGGTCGGAAAATGGTACTGCCCCTTCATGTTCGTGAAGGAAGAAGGAGTGAGTGTGAAGGACCAAATGAAGAGGTCAGTTTTCTATGAAATGACACTTGAAAGAAGGTGGGAAAAAGTTTTCTCCAAGGAAAATGATGAACATAAGAATGAAGTGTTTGTGAACGTTGTGGTGAGAACTGAAGTTGCTGGGCTGGGTGATGGAAGAGAAGCTGTTTGGGAAGAAGGAAGATTTGATGAAGGGAGAGTTATGTGGTTTAGGGGTTTGGAGAGAGGAGAGAGGAAAGTAGGGTTGAGGAAGGAAATTGTGGACAGAATGAGATGGGAGGAAGAAAGAAGTGATTATTGGGTGGGAAATAATGAGAAGAAGCAAGAAGTGAGATTTGAAAGAGTGGAGAAGTTTGAGGGAATGAGTGGAATGTGGAGGAATTTTGGATGCTACGTGTTAGTGGAACGCTTTGTGTTGAAGAGAATGGATGGAAGCCTTGTGTTAACCTGTGGCTTTAGACACTCAAATCATGTCAAGTGCTCTTGGGAGTAAACTCGTCCTGATGATACATATTTATACATAAATTGTGTGTGTACAGAGAGTTCATGTTTATTTATTTATACACTTCCTTTTATCGGACTCGTCGCTTAGTATGAAACCGTATCATACTCTATATATATAGAGAGAGAAATAAAAACATTGTTGGTGTATTTGATTTCTAAAGCTTTCATTTAATATTTTAGTTTGTTTTTTTAACTAAGCACATCACATATAACCTCTTATCACAGAAATAATTTTGTTCGAGTCATTATCGAATACTAAATACAAACACCTCTTTTAACGAAACCTGAACTTTGATTCATCTCCTTCAACTACATACAACCTTGTTGGTAATATTTCAATTTGTTTATTTATTTAATTTTAGTTGGGCAGTAACTGTAGACCTGTTATTGGGGAAAATATCATTGAGTCCATGTAATTATGAAATTCTTTTGTGAGCTCACAAGATTTGAAGTGAAAATATGTTTTGATATAAAAAAAAAAATCTAAACCATTTATATCAGGTACTGTGCAAATACACGAATCACACTATAATTAATTGTCAATTTCAAAGGAACATATAATTCCAGAACAAGGTTACACTATTTTTTAATCTCACTTTCAATTTCAACACTTTTCCCTTCTCTCTGGCAAAATCAACGAAGAATCGGCTTCCAAGATGCCAAGCTAACTAGATACAGAACCCGCAGGTGAACACACACACCTGTATAATAATTATTCAATATATTTTTTTCCCAGCAACAAATAGTGAAAAAGGTTTTTCCCCCCTCCTAGGATTTAGTTCAAGAAATGATTAGCTATTGATGCCCCTTTGCACTTGTGATCTCGCGCTTCAGTGAGGTAAACGTAAAATTCCCAGAGTATATTGCTTCTTTATCTGCCATCCAAATTACATTACTCAGGTAAAAAAATGCAAAACAGATACAAAAAAGGAATTCATAAAAGAACAAGAAAAGGGTGTCACAATAATAGCATCATATCCCAAAATATATTTGCTGGCTTTTCTTAACCACATACTTTGTCGTATCTTAACGGCAGCACAAGTGACGCACATGAAACACAATTTGACGAGTCAAAAACAACTTTTAAAAAAAAAGCAGAAAAAGGAAAAAATTTGGGTAAGTCACAAGTGACATCAGGGATCATAATGCATGGTAAGGATATTTCACATATTTCTCAACCAAATGATCATTTGGTATTTGATGCCAAGGAAAGAAGAATGCATTTGGGGAACAGCTCTCGCTATTTGGACTGAGTAGATCGAAGACAGTAAGTAAAGGTTGTATTATTTCAATCTAAAGCAGAAGAAATGACCAAATTAAACCCTCACTTCTCTTCTCTATATATAGCAACACATAGATACAAATTATTGCATATAAAGATAGGGAATAGCATACAGCATTTACCTGTCAAAGAGAGACAACTTACTTCCCGACGAGCATACCTGGCCATTGCCTGAGAGACAAACTACAGATTCAGCAGCAATATATCACCCATATAAATGGAAAAATATAAAAAGAAAAGAACCTAAAAGAATCAGGCAAGTGCTTAAAAATTGAATGCAAAGGAAACAAAAAGAAATCGGATGTGGTGATGGACATAATATATGCTGAAAAATGAAATTTGAGGAACAATGCTAGACCAAGTGGTTGATTGACATTGACAATCTACCCAAAAAAAGGGAAGCTCTGAAAAATACAAGAGGGAGGGAAACATTTTCTTATCATCATTCTCTCTCAGGCTTGCCCTTAACCATGAAGATAGGGGCATCGATTCATTTCAATGCACAAGAGGTGAGGAATTTAAGATGCAATGCTAGGAACGGCTGGAATTAAAAAAAAAATGTTCCTGCTTTGGTTCATTATGGATTCAGGACAAGCCAATTATGTAAAAGTCCTTCAATTTTCCGTTGCAACTATTTTTGTCCCTGAAAGACTTAGAGGTCTAAATCCACTCCAGACTAGGCGACCTGAATAGGCAGCAATGATAAGTACTCATTTCTCACGGTCACTTACCTAGCTCTTAAACTTTGGTGGAGCAAACCTAGATTGTTATCTTCAAACTTTATGAATTACGCTACAGTCCACTGTATTCCAAATGTTGAATAAATAAATAGATATCAACCAACAACAACAAGCCTTATCCCTCTATGTGGGAAATAAAGACATATATTTATGAAATATATAAAATAAAATAAAGGGAGCCCCTCCATCATTTTGTCTTATTCATGTTAACATGTTCAATATAATGGTCACTACAAACTCCCCCGTCAGGTAAAGAAACTTTAATATAAAGGTGAAGTTTCCAAAAATGACAGCAGCTTAAAAGGTCCTTTCATGAGAAGCCTCACACGTTATCTATTACAAAAATACAAAGTAAAATTTTACATGTTGAAGAAATACCTGCACTGGCTGCAATGCGGCAGCATCTGGTGTTGACGAACCATCATCAGAAAATATATTCCTGGGAGAAAAAAAACACACATACAAACGCACAAACACACAGATTGTGTTATATGGAAATCCATTATCAGCAAAAGAGATCCAAAAAAACAGAGATGGAGAATACAGCTGGGGTCAAAACTCAAAAGCTACCTCCATATTACATCATAGAAATCATTTGGTTTAGCTTCTGGAAGCAAGGCTGTATCATATGCAACAATATTTCCATAGAAAATTTTTTCTAGATCCTTCATCCACCTAGTCAACAATAGGTTAACCTGCCATGTAAAAGTAACTCGTTACTTATAAATATAGAGTTATTAACCAAGAAGTCTATTTGTATACTCATGCATCCAATACCAATTCCTAACAAAATGGTTATTACTTGTTTTAAATAAATTTTCATTAAACAGTAGAATTTTCTTGTTGATAGATATTGACGTATAAACTAAGCAAGCAGAAAGTGTGTGTGTGTGAAACATTGCAGCTCATATGTTGTTGGGTTGGGACGTAAAGAAACAAATTAAGGAAGTGAAAAGGACTACTTACTCCAGCTTTAGACACTCTTAGCTCCACATCATGATTGTATATCTCATAAAGGTACTGCCCAAATTCAACTCCCTCCTTTCCCTCTTGCTTCAAGCGACGCAAACATAGCCACATGTGAAGTACAAGTAAAGAAAATGTTGTTTTAAATGTTTGCTCCAAGTTAAACACTGCAGGCAGGGGGGGAAACAGTTAGAAAAATAGAACAATTTCTTTTTTTTCCAAGAACTAATTCAAAGTATAGTCCTCTCAGGTCTCAGCCCCTATCACTCAAACCTAATTCCCAAAATAAGTCACGAAGCCTACAAGCTTTGACAGGTTACCTTTCAAAGTTTTTTTCCTCTTTCATCAATAAAGTAAGAAAAAGTTAAATCTCTCGAAGTGATACACACACGCAAAGACATAAATTGCCTGAAAATTTTAGAGCCCCCAGTGTAAGAGGAATAGCCCAACATAAAGATCAGTAAAACACCAAATGGAGGCCAAGCAAGCAATTCTGCCCCCACATACATTGGTGAAACTATCTCTAAGATTTTGACCTCAATCCATATACCCCACAGAGCAATCATCCCAGTAAACTTTACCTTCCTTCATACAAAAAGAACCTAACAGTCCAGTGACAAAGAAATCTACATGGAGGCAAACCCCCACATTTCTACTAAGGTGCAACAAACTACACCATCTCTTCCAACGTGAGGCTATCCAGATTAAATGGATTGCCTCCAAACTAAGGAACAATATGAACCATATTATGAAAATCCTGTCATTGGAAAATTATGCAACCTCAAAGTCTCAAGGAAACTGTTAAACACCACAGTCACAGCTTCGAAGGATTAATAGGATAGAAAAGAATAAACAATATTAACAGTAAAAAGAATTCTCTATCAGAGAGTACAAGCAAGAATCTCACTCAATGCTCTCAGATAGCCAAGGAGTATCTCCACTAGAGTTTGCTCTGTAAAATTCTGAGAGTACAAGCAAGAATCTCACTCAATGCTCTCAGATAACCAAGGAGTATTTCCACTAGAGTTTGCTCTGTAAAATTCGATGCTTCATTCCACTGGGCCAGAGGCCAATAAATAATAATTTTACAGCAGCGTTTTTCGCATAATGGGATAATGGAAATAACCAACTAATCCTAAAGGGGTGCATGTCACCGTTTATTCAACAAAAACAAATAAACAAGAATTCAAATAATAAAGGAATTGCAATTAAAAAATAATAAAACTAGCATTTGACTTAGTCTAAGCTCCTAGATTTTATCCTTCCGTTTCGAAACGTCTCTCTTGCGCCTGGAATAAGTCAGCAGCGGCAGTTGTGGGTTTGTATCAGAAACTTGGAAGAGTATATCTATTGAATAAACTTGCATGTGCATGCAAGTACTTGTGTCTGTTCGCATTTAAGTCAGCATGTTTGGATTTGAGCAAAGTTTTATTCTATAGCAATATGCAAACTTGCTTAAATAATGCTTGCAGGTCAGGTTTATAGATTTGGTTATAATAACAACGTAATGGGCTAACTCTTAAGAGATGTTAGCCTTGAACAAACTGTAGGCATGAAAATATGCTTTCAAGAAAAGTGGGAATCATAGGATGAGTCAATAAGATGCTAATCACACAGATCAGAACCATATGCAAGGAAAAAATACACTAGTTTCAGTAACTTGCAACCCTGAAATTCCTCAAGTCCCTCAATTTAGGAAGACATGACTATACCACTCAGCACTAGCTCTTAGAACTACAATTGAGGAGTCCAATAGACCAATATGGTATCTTATCATGCAGACTCTCAAATCTTACTAGGTGGAATTTACTCCAATGTGCAGGTCACATAGACAGGGTATATAGTGGACAATCAACTCCCATCCATCCCCACCCTCCACCCAGCCCTTTTTTTGGGAGTTTAACAATGTCAAAAGAAAATATCAGTTCTTTTTATTCAGTAAATGATCTAATCGATACAATAGTCACGAAGCGTAGGTGTCACCTTCGTAAATAGGAGGTTTATCAACCTGTGAAAGGATTCTCTGGTACACCACATTAGCTCCTCGAATTGACTTGCTCTGTTTACTATAAAACAGCAACATTTTCAGAAAGAATCGCTTGATGCCCTCAAAATTTGGTTCTTGAACTCTTAGTGGCGAGTTTTCGGCCAATGCCAGTGAAGAGGGCTTTGACCAAAACATCTTATCTAAGTTGACCTAAAACGTGCAAGGAGATGTATCAAATCAAGCAAATAGTATTGCTTACACTATATACGAAACCTTATAAAACAATAATTACAAAAAAAGAAGAAACATGAAGTTGCATTTAAGAATTCAGAAGGCAGAGACTGAGTTAAACCAATCGGAAAAATGCAGGAAAATGAGACAAAAGGAAAAGGCTGTTACAGTTACCATTGCTTGGAATAAGCTGCAAGTGAAAAGTTCATAACTTCTTTTCAACCACCCCCGAAAAACACTCACGCAGAGGGCTAAACCCTCATAAATAGAATTTCACTTATAAGCAATTAGTAGCAAGTAAGCTCAGTTCCATAGTTAGAACCTCCAAATAAATAGGAACGGGAAATTTATATCGATACCTTGGGTTCATTTGTAAAATCTTTCTCCTTAATAACAGTTGAAGTTGGCAACGACGCTGCTGCAACCTTCGCATAACTTTGGCGCGTCATGGCACAAATGCCTTCGCCAAAAGTCAAATGACTTTGTGATCCGATTTTAGAAACATTAGTGATTGCTTTACTCCACCTTTGCAACATTCTGAATCAATTCTACACCAAATCAAACGAGAGAAAATAAATAAATATCAACTCACATAGTACTGCATTCCAAGTAAACACCATTACAACCATCTAAAGAATAAGTGTGTAAAATTAAAGCACCTGAAGCTAAAACTGATAGTGACTCAGCTAAAAGCAACAAAATCTTCGAGTGTAGCCAAACAAGTAGAGGAAGCTTTAAAACATCAAGAGAGCCTCCAAAAAACAATACGAAACTGACGGAAACACCAGCGAAGAACAGAAATGATGAACTAATAGGTATATATATCAACGGTTGGTATTCAATCATTTTGAGTGATCAGGATTTAGTCCACGCATTTAGATGACTTGGCACAATCGGAACCGTACATGCAATCAACGCTTCAGAATGCATCAGGTGGGTGCCCGGATCAAGATGACTTGGCAACACATATTTAACAATCTCTTCTATTCCTCCGGCAGAGCTGGAGATTCATCTTTTACCCAAAAATGTGCAGACTCAGATGCATTGAACAAGTCTGTTTGGCTAATACTGTGAAACAAGTAAAAGAATGTGTTTACCTGGAGAGAAGGACCACCGTGGACGACGATGGTGAAGAGGACCGCGGTGGTCGACGGGTAAATGAGGAGGCCACTCTATCAACACCAATCACCAGGAAGGCGTGATGCTTGAAGGAAGAGAACGGTCCCCAGCAGCGCCGGCGAGTGAGGACTGTCAATAGAGGAACAGAGTCAGAGACCGAAATAACTTTGTTACAGAGTAGAGAAAAGAGAACTGCCCAATTTTTTACTAAGCAAACGGTGTCGTTTTAATTCAATGCAGTTTAATTTTAAGGATGATGATATCAGTTTTCCTTGATTTTGTTTTTAGTACATCAAATTTAAAATCAAATTTCTCAAGGAATGAAATTATCTAAATTTTTCCTAAATTATAGGAACCATTGTTTTAAATAAAATAAAATTTAAAGGACTAAAATTAATATAAAAAATAAATTTAAAGTTTAAGTGTTTTAAATATATATTAAATGAATAAATTTAAACATATAAAATTAGATATAATTTACAAATATTCCCTAATGTTTTATTTTTGCAAATTTTAGCTGGGTTGAGTTTTTTTTTTTTTGCATTAAGTGTATGTATTCTCTCACACAGAGCAATCATATTTGAAATATTGTTTGATACTAAATGTAAACATCCTCTCCCATTCCATTAGAGCCAACTGATTTTTTAAGATTTCTTACTTACTAAATGAACTAAAATTTTTACCAAAACTGAAATTATGATGAGTGCATCAATTATCGGTCTGTGTAGTATGAAGAATGTAAAGGAACACAAAAAATAAAAAGATATAAATGAGAAATGCTGTTGAAGATAATAATTAATTATTGCATATCTTAATTAATCATTCTGTGGAATTCATTAATTGTGTAAATTCAATATATTACGAAATTGAAGAAATCCTTGTATGTTTAAGTGTTTTTATGTCTCAACAAAACTCAGTTTATATTTCACAAAGTTACTTGTCTTTAACTTAGCATTAAGGCAAATAGGATTTCACTCACTAATAAATAATAATAGCAATTCCGTGGTATTAAAAGGGGCAAACCATAATAATGATAAATAAAAACTAATGATGATTAGATTGACAAGAGTGTGCTCACTATGCTTTAAATAAAATCATGAAATTGGATCTTGCAAATTAAAAGACAAAATTCACATGAGAGCTTTAATTTATTCTTTAGCCGGATACTTAATATAAAGTATAGTTAATAAATTTGCATATATTTTAAAAAATTAATTAACCATTTATAATAAATGTTTATCATTTTCTTCGAAATACCCTCTTTAATAATTGAACACACCGGAATTTCCTCTTGATAGGAATTCCCTTCATATTGCAGGCAATAAAAAATATTTTGAGTTAAAAATTATGAATTTGATAGGTTAAGTAAATTGAAATCTTATATTTAGAATCAAAGTAATATAATCCAAAAAAGAATTAAAGCAATTCTCTTATTTAACTCTTGGAACTTGGAAATGCATTATCCATTTTCCTCCTTATCCCTTTTTTATTTTTCCCCGTAATTTCATCTACACTCTTTGATTAAACAATGAATAATTCATATTAATATTTTTTAAATTAATTTTTTTATTTTGTCTTTATTTCAGTTATTAATTATGTAGATGGTATTTTAAGAGTTTTAAATTTTTATTTATGTTTATAATAATGATTTTATAAAATAACAAATCTGAACTATGTATTTTTTATCAAAAGGAGAGATGATATTATGAAAAGAAAAGGAGAAAGAAAGAGGAAAGGCAAAAGGAAATAAACCCAAAGCCTTTCCACCTCCCCCAAAAAAAGCCTCATATTAGGGGCAAAGATAGTACTAGTGATACAAAAAAACAAATAAAAATACACACCATGTATGAAATTAAAATAAACCAACAAAGACATAAAATTTACAAATTATTTCACTTCTATATAATATCTTGATTATTAACATCATGAATAAAAAATAAAGTATATGTAATTAAATCACAAAAAAAAAAATCGTATTATTTATTTTATTTTTTGGTCACCCACACAAACTTGAAATAGTTTTTGGAGGTTTACTATTAAGTTACAAAGATTAAGGAGGTTATTTGTTATTTGTACATAGTCCAGAGTTAGAGTGTTTTGTTAATTTAACCCCAAAAAGAAAATTGGACTACAGCTTCAAGCATATGTATAGAAAGGAAGCTAGCTAACTAGAACCATGGAGATCAATATAGCCATATAATGTCCACATGCTGTGGTTGGTAGGCCAACTAGCTAGCACAATTTTTAACTTCTCTAAACTTATCAATATGGATATATGCACATCAAACACAGTATGTGAAATATGACAATTTCTATCCATTTTCACATCACCAACATTCCAAGTTCCCAAGTCATCCCACATCATTCCAAGCCCCAAAGCATAACTGTGTGTTCTGAAAGTTCCAAAATGTATTGAACCAAACAGAAAAGCCAGAAAAACAAATGCTCTCGTACAATACATGAATTGTACCAAAGATGTGTGTAATTAAGTACATCTTTTTTTCAGGTGTATCATTACTTCCTAGCAGCTGGTAAGATGAACTGAGGACTGACATGAGTGATGATGAACTAAGGGGCAAGTTTGTTACCATCTGAAAAGTTCTGAGTTACATAATGAGTTTGAGAATTGACATCTTGCTTTTTAACCAAAGACAAGATGGGAAAATAAACACAACAACCATTTCCAACACCTCTCCATCTCTCTCTTTTATCAAAGAGACAATAGGTCTGGTGGTAGAACCTTATCCCATTAAAGATAGGAAGACCAAACTAATTATTAAAAAACAAATAAGTAATCCAAACAAACTTTTCAGTCAAACCTGATATGTTTGCAAGCTTTTTCATTATTAGTTCAATCGACTCCCAAAGAATCTCAAGATAAACATAGACAATTGCACCTCCCAATCATCCTTGAACTATTTTTCTCTAACTCATTATATTACATGCTTTGCCAGTCACCACAGCACTGAAAGTATTTTAAAGTGAAGCAGCACATACTTCCGTCATGTCATGATCAGTGATAAGCCTAGTGCTGGGAGTAAAATGGGATGCAGAGGGAACATCTATGCCCACAATATTATCAGCTACAGGTTCCAGAGAGAAACGAGATCTGATTGCCTTAATTGTTCTCTCTACAAATTCTGATCGAGGCAGAAATTCCTTCATTCTACAGACAAAATCTGTGTGGCCTCTGGCCTGCAAGTAGATAACTGTGTGAATACAATGATGAACCATTGAATCCCATTATACTGATGGAAAAATCCTATATCCTAAAGCCAATATAAAGATGCCAAAAGAGCAAAAGAAAGTATCCCTAATAGGCACATATGCTACCTCCAAGAAAAAACAGAGCAAAATAAAGCAAAACAGAGAATAGACATTATATATAAGAACTCATTCCTTGTGCCATTCAGTTCAGAGATTCTGGGACATCAGTCTCAAGGGCTTCTTGCTTCTGTGAGAATTAGACCATTCATTGAGAATATATAATTCTGGACACAGACACACACACACACATTCCATTCTCTTTAAACATCAACCCTTTTCAATTCAATGAGAATCTACAAGTTAGACCACCAGAAAACAAGAATCTCTATAAGATGTTCTTTTTTCTTAACCGAAATTAAAACAGTGCTAAGGATTTATTATGTGATATGGCACATGTATTGAATGTATTTAGCTGGCAAATCACATTTACTTTATGTGTGTCTGTGTGTGTGAGAAAAATTAAGTTCTTGTATTCCAACACGTTTCAGAGAGCATTCATACTCATTTTTCAGATCTCATCTATTAAGATAGGATGACTCATAATGATATCTTGTGAGCCTTATTTAAGCAAGTGATGGGGGTGTCAAGGGGATTGATCTGATATCAACATGTCATCAGTAGAGATATAAAGTTCCGATTGTCAAGTTTAAAACCCACTAAAACATGAAAAATTACACTCGAGACACTGGATGTGTCCTTAACATGCAACATTCAGTATAAGATGTTTTTATGTTTTAACCAGCATAATGCAGGTTAGTATCCCCTTCCTTCTTCTCTTATATCGAAAGATAATAAGCAATATCGTAGTTCAATATTTAGAGAAGTAATAATGATCCAAACCAACAAATTGTAGCTAGGTAACAGCAGGAATTAGCACTAACTGATTCTATCAAACTAGAACAAACAATATTCTAATTTCAAAATTTTAAAAAATTTAAGAAAAAAACACTAGCAGTAACAAAAATAATTTCTTACAAGTCGGTAGTTGGGAGCCTTTGCTGGTAACCTGAGGTAGGCCATGTTCTTGACCTCATAATCCCATAAGAAAGATGTGTGGTGGACCCACTTGTGCTTGATTATAGATTGGGCATTTCCGCCAAATTTACGATCACCAAACACATAATCTACAAGGAAAGTGGAATCATGATTTCATTATATGAATCTTGAAAACGACACAGATTTGATTCCATCAAAACTTCATCACATAATTCTTGAAAATGAATAGAACATTTCATAGACTTGATAACATTGCTTCAGAGGGTAAAAAGGTTCCAGATGCAAGACATATGTGCTTGCTTGAAAAGTCCAAAATCAATGCAAAAGGACAAAAATGATGAAGAGTGAAGAGTCTAACAGTTATCGTATATACTTTGTTCTATGAACATAGGACAGACAGAAAATCATTAAAATCAAGCTATGGAATAAGGCTCCTAAACAGATAAAGAATATATTTCTTTTTTTTAGAAGAAGAGAGATCAAAGATAACAGCAAGTTTCAAGTCTTTTGAATTGACATATCTATAATCTATGGAAAAGAGCTTAATTACAGAATATCAATCCCAAAATGATATTTTTTGTCTGTTGGATCTAAGCTTAGGATTTGAAAAATGCTACAGCTCAATTGACTTCAAAAACTAAACAAAGCACAATGATTAAGGGGCAACCTAGGTACCATTCTCACGGAGTTGGAAATCACCAATCCCTTCAAAAACTTCACTGTATAACTGACCACTCCACGACATGATGGAACGGGGGAATGGCTGAATATCTGGAACAGCATCTTTGTTACATATGAGAGTAACAAATATAGTCCCTTGGTCAACAATAACAGTGCCTCCCCCAGAAAACCTTCTGATGACAGGAATCTGATCTCGCAACACAGACCTCACTTCAACAAGTTCTGAAAGTTTCCTATGTTGAACATCCACTTTCAGATAGAAAAATCACTTTCATGCTTATTCTTGCCAAAAGCAGAAAAGACAAAATGAAAATTTTCTTCTCCCTATGCACATCAGCAGCAGATCAAGAACCGAACATTTGCAAGTAATTTATATCATTAAGAAAGAAAGAAGACCACCATTACACAACCTATGGCTCTGGACTATCCAATGTGAATCATCATAAAGTATACTACTTCCAGTTCATACCCAAGATAGGTGTGAATAAAATGTCACTAACATGAGTGCTTCAAGTGGCGTGGTTAAATTACACCCATTTGATATTAGCTTGTACTGGATCCTTAAACCTACCTAAAACACGTTCAGTGTGAATGATGGAAAAATACCACTCCCAATCATCTCTTTGTCTGATGTTCCTTTATCATGATTAAAAATATAATACAAATCCTTTTTATAAAGAGTAAAAATAAAGGTGCGATACTTATTTTCATCTCTAAATTTTTTGTGTTTTTTGTTTCACTTCATTGAAATTCATATTCCAAACATGCCTAGGTGTAAGCAAGGAGTATTGTATGAAAGAATATCTCATCCACCATCAACATGGCACACAACCAAGAAAAATATAAGAATATAGAAACGAAAGGGACTCAAGCTTATATACTTAAAGCTATTTTTTTTCCATTCACATTAAAAACTGGAAAAAATGCATATCTGAAATAGAAAGATAAGAATAACATCAAACTTAAATTCACAGAACAAATAAAACGAATGAAAACATACCCAGACAGACCCATCACAATGGCAGGGGAATTTGTACCATCATTAATCAGACACCAATTGTCTGAACTAGTCCGAAGCAGCCGTTCCTCTAAATACAATTGTTCCAGAATGGGAACCCCTTTTAATCTAATCAGCTTCATCAATGGAATCCCTGCTCCTCTTGCTCTACCCACCAAAGACATAGCTCTGCACTTTGTTTCCAACTCTGAAAAGACCCCACTTCTAATGGACAAGAATTGAATTCAAACCAAGGGAAAGAATGGTATTTCGGAAACAGAAGAAGAAATGGGATGACGATACTAAAGCAAAATACTAAAAACAGAAATCGGGGCTCGCAGCGGATGTTTGGAGACTTGAAGAGGCTGTTGTCTGAACAGTAGATGTGGGGATGATTCTGGTGGCGACTGTCATGTCTCCTTCGCGCACATAGTCCGCTAACATAGGCCGCTTCTAAAACGCCGCCGTTTTATATGTATTTGATTGAGTTTATCTTTTCTCCCAAAAAACAAAAACTACTGTAGCCATAAAATGTAATTTATGATTTACAAATTAAATTTTTAAAAGAAGTTTTTGTACTTTTGCAACATCATCATAAAAAGATTTATTTTAATGTACAGTTGCATTGCTGATCACTTTTAAAAGTTTAAATTATTATTTATGGAATAATCAGATTTCTATAAAAAAAATTAGCTGATATAATTTTTCTGCCAAAAAAAAAAATTATTTGAATAATAAAATGTGCAGTATTGAGTATTGTCTAGTTGGCAAAAAGTATTGTGCATAACTATTGACTATATCATTGGGTTTCTCAGAATTTGCGAGGCACAATACAAATTGTAGTGATTTTGACTTTTAATATATTTAGTCAAATTAATAGAGATAGCTTAAAAAAACTATAAATTTAAAAAATAAGGTGGATTAATACATTGTGTTTTCGTATATATGGATTGATATATTATATTTAAATCCATTTCAAGATCTTATTATCTTAATTCAATTTTCGGTCCTTTTTTATTGAACCCTTGTAGGTTATAGAAGGGCAGTGCTTATAGACAATGAGAATCCAATACTCAGTTTTGTTCGGTTTTCCATTGCTTATATTTATTTAACTAAAAAGGACAAAAAACACAAACAATTAACTATTGTTTGTGATTGAATGTGGTTGAGAAAAGAGTTCATGAATTGATAGTGTATTTGATTTCATAGTCCGAATTCATTATTAATAATAAAATGCCCCTGAAAATAAGATTACCATACTTATTTTTGTACTTGACTAAATGAATAATATATATTTAGTCTAATATTATAGTTAGCAACGTTTCTCTATTTAAATTAAATAAACTAAAGAAATCATGCAAGTAGAGATAATTCTAATACAGGGGTTCCAACCATAAAAATTTCTAATTTAAGAATATTTATTTTCATAAAACTATGAGAAGTGTTTTTTTTTTTTTTGTATGAAAAAGTTTAAGTTAAGTTACTGGGATTCGTTAGGGCATGCCTATGATTTTAAAAGCATTTACAGGGTTATTTACAGATCATCTACCAATAAGATTCTTGTATCAGAAAGGGGTTTTATTTCACAACTTTATGAGTTATGAGTCAATTCCCTACCAACTGGACCAACATTAATTAGTTATTTTGCCAATTGTTTGAATTCATGTTTTGAGGCTTAAAGTGTGCTATGAAAAAAATAAATAAATAAAAGCCTGACTTTTGTGTTCAATCAAGCAATAAGACCAAAGTAGCTTGTAACTTAGTTTTGCAAAAATTAGATGAAATATAAGCCCCTTTTCTCATCGCTAATGGGATCAAGTTTGGAGGTTGAATCGTTCATTTCATCCACCAAGAGTGATTTTTTTTTTTTTTTGTAAATATGTGTGTATTAATGGTGGAGCAATTTGACTTTTAAATAAAAAATCGTAGTAAGATAAAAATAGAAATTTGTTGTTTTTCACTTTTCCACCGTAAAGAGAGAAGTCTTGTCAGAGTGGATTTAAAATAAATTAGATACCAGGTCACCCTTCCTTTTTACAAAAACTGATCTAAAGATAAATCATGTTACGCTATTTTACCCAAACTTAAATTTATTAAAAATTAGATAAAATAAAAATCAATTTTGCCAGGGCTGATCTAAACACAACAAGAATCAAATTGGACGTTACCACAGTGTGGCAGTAGGCAAATTGAATACCAAGATTAAGAATGGTGGAGTACTACAAGTAAAAGTGGTGACAACACAAATATGAGTGGCTGGCTCATCGGCTCTCAATAGGCTTCTTTTATAAGCCATAAAAAATGCTAACTAAGATTCTTTTCTCTCCACCTCTTCAACTAATAACATCACCGGCTCCATTCAATAAATATCTGAGATATCCCTACCCACTTAATTTTTTTCTTTCTTGAGAAAATTAAGTCAAATACATTATATTCATCTTGTTTCTCCACTAATATTGAAAGTAAAAGATAGTACTATTTCTTATGAAGGGTATGGATCATATCCCCTTGTTTAAGATTTTCCCTTCAATACCAATAAAAAAAAGCTCAAAATCTGAGGAATTGGTACTCATCAAGAGTAATGAGCTTCCTCATTCAATTAGACGTTGACCGTTTATATTTAATTTGAATAGTCTAGATCTGATTGTTTTTATTTTTTATTTTTATGGAAAAAATAATTTTAATAGGTATGAAAATCTAAAATAAAATTAATCTTTTTATAATCATATTTTCAAATAATGATTTTTATTAAAAAATTATTATTTAAAAAAAAATCAGATCTGGACCATTCAGAATTAAATCTAAATAGTCCAGATTCAATGGGTTAGGAAAGTTCGTTATTTTGACAAGCGTTTTTAGCCGGGTAGAAAACTTGAAAGACCATTTATAGACTTTTGACAAAGTATGTAGACAAAGTCTGCACGAAAGAAATTTGCCACGGATCTTCCATGTTTTATATTTCGGCTTTGGTCTTCTGCCCCCTTTTTTCATTTTTTGGCCCGTTCTTAGGAGAAAATTCTTAGCCACTCTTTCAAAATGTCATTTTTTTTTGCAATTCCCCCTTAAATTTATGCATTAACAATTTCAGTCGATGATAAACACTTCCTTATTTCGTTGTTGAGTATATGATACATCGAAGTAGTTCCTTATCAAAATAAAGCATAATTTCTTGTTGAATTAAGATGTAAAAATACATACGTACTTATGTTGAATGTGCACATGGCACCATATATTCTATTTGGGTGTAAAAATATCACCTCTGTAAAATGAAGTAAACTGCGGTTATTTTTTAATTTGATGGGTCACACATCATTATTTTTTAAATACTCAACTTTTTAAATCCGGTGTTTTTGCACCCTAGTAAACTATATAGTGTCAAGCGCACATTCAACAGAAATACATGAATATTTTTGTACCTTAGCCAATTTTTGTTTTGA
>QFDD01002245.1:0-27744 GCA_006871305.1 Vachellia collinsii | reverse complement strand
TGGCTCCTCCTATATCAAACCAGGGCTGCTGATCTAATCCAAAACGCACAGCTGCACTTCCTCACATTTACGTCACGACATTAATCAATATATGTCGCGACCAACACATACATGTCACGACTAAAACGAATTGATGTCGCGACCATAATCAAATAATGTCGCGACTGGTATAATAGTATGTCGCGACTTAAATGCATCAGTGGCTATTCTGCTTGCACTCGATCTCAATCCTTTCTCAGTGAAATATAATTCCTTGGACTTCATTGTTGGGTTGGGCTTGAGTACCTCCTTAATATGCCTGCGACAATGATACAGAGCTTTGTTAAAGCGTTAAACACTGAAAGTTCAAAAGCACGTGCAGTCAGGAGAGATAATTCGTTCAAATGTTTTCCCTGTGTCAGCAATTATGCAATAACTATTTGGTCCTGGCAAAAGAGATTAAATTGCATAAAAGACAGGGTAAAAGAGGTATAAAGTGCCCACAATCAGACAAGAAAATCATGGAATTATCAGTGTTCATCAGCAAGCCATATTAAAAACTTCATTGCTTATGTTGCAAATCAATTTTCCACAGTTTTTAAAAGGATACAAAGTGACAATGGTGCAGATTTTGTTAATCATAAATTGAAAAAGTTTTTCTTAGACTAGGGTATTATACATGAGACCTCATGTCCTTACACACCTAAACATAATGGTGTGGCAAAAAGGAAACAAAGAACCCTTATCCAAATTTCTAGGAGTCTCATGCTTCAATCTTCTGTTCCTATTTGTTATTGGGGTGAGTGTGTCAAAATGGCAACACATTTAGTAAATAAAATATTGTCTCATATTCTCAGTTATAAAACTCCCTAAGAGATTTATGGTTATTCACCTGACTATACTGATTTAAAAGTGTTTGGTTCCTTGACTTACATGACTGATTTGACCACCTCTAACAAATTTTAGGCTATGTCTATTCCATGTGTGTTTTTGGGTTTTCAAGCACAGCAAAAGGGATTTCTTTTGTTAAATTTACACATTTAGTAGACATGTTACATTTGTTGAGGATAGATTCCCTTACAAAGACAGCATGCCTACTAAGCAAGGGGAAGTGTCTAAGAAACTCAAACATTCATTTTTCTTTGATTCTGACCATGATTTGGATGTTTATTCAGATGCACAAAGAAATATATAGCCATTGGTTAATGATCCCACTCCTAATCCAGTAGATGAAAATCATATGAGGGAGACACTAGTGGAAGATAGATCTGCAATAAGGCCCATAAGGGACAAGAGATCACCTCTTTGGACAAAGGATTATGTTTGCAACCTGAGTACCATGGGTAACAATAACACCTCTAAAAGAAAATATGATTACCCAATTGACAATTATTTGAGCTATGAACATTCTTCTACTTCACATATTTGTTTTCTTTCTAGTATAGAACCTAGGAATTATAAAGAAGCTGCAAAAAATAAATTGTGGGTTTATGCCATGTATTTGGAAATGGATGCATTAGAAAACAATAAGACTTGGGACATTGTTCCCCTTCCAAAAGGAAAGAAAACCATAGGTTGTAAATGGGTGTATAAAGTAAAATATAAGACAAATGGTGAAATAGATAAATATAAGGCTAGATTGGTAGCCAAAGGTTACACTCAAAAGGAAGTATATTAAAATTTGGATTTTGAACTACCATGAGACTTTTTTTTCCTATTATTAAAATGGTCAAAGTGAGAATTGTACTTAAATTAGCTATGATTAATAATTTGGATTTATTTTATACGGATGTTCAGAATGCTTTTTTGCAGGGTGACCTCAATGAGGAGGTATATGTGATTGTACTCTAGGGATTTAATAACAAGGGGGAGCAAATAGTCTATACACTTAAGAAATCTCTATATGGACTTAAACTGGCTTCGAGACTATAGCCTTGCTTGCATGAGGTTTTACCCAAAACAAATACGATTATTCACTTTTCATTAGACACTTTGATAATGTTGTTGTACTAGTCCTAGTGTATGTAGATGATTTATTTATCACTAGAAGCTCACATAGTAGGATAGAAGAGGTGAAACAGCTACAACACAATAATTTCAAAATAAAGGACCTTAGGGGAAATGAAGTATACTTAGGTATAGTGATAGCAAGATTCAAAAGGGAATAATTTTATCACAAAGAAAACATGTCTTGGATTTGTTATTTGATATGGGGATGAGCAATTGTAGGCCTCTTGGAGTGCCTATGTCTCTAAGACCAAAGTTGTTAGCCTATGAAGAAGGGAAGGATAAGAAGAAAGATTTGTTGAGGGAACCTAAGGTGTATAGAGAAAACGAAAGGGAGTAAGAATTGCAAGTGATTCATGCCATAGATCAACTTAATGCATGATTTTCTATATGTTGATTCTTGGATTGAGCTAAGTTAAACTTGTCTTGAATTTTTGGCATGAAACCCTTCCTTTGTGAGAAGATGCATGTATAGGGAAAGAGATGTTCCAAAATCTCATATTCTCCAATTTTCCTATGAAATTTGTCCAGCTTTGATATTGAAGGGAGAAGTGGGATTTTGTGTATTTTAGTGCTCCTAATGAATTTAGAATGCAAAATTGTGTAGGGTAGAAGTGAGAACACAATTTTTGAAGTATTAGAATCACATTTGGCAAGCTTAGAAAGTTAAGACACTAAGTTGAGATTAATGTCTTATTAAGGGTCATAGTGCATTGATAATAGCATGTTATTGATGACAAGTAAACTAGGACATATGTAGGATTGTGAATTTACAAGAAGGATCCCAAAGTGCAAGTAGGAAGCCATTGAAGTCAAATGGAAAGCTAAGTCAAGTATAAGGTAGCATAAACTCTAACTTTGGCATTCAAATTACATTTGAGTATTGTTTGTGTTACTTTGCCATGTTTGAATAATGATTGTAGCCATATGAAATATATATCCTTGCTTGTGAATGTGCATGGTTGTAGCTATGCAATGATGCCTTGGCCTTGTGCAAATATGTTGTTTTGAGTGAGGTTTTGTCAATAGTTTTATGGCATGCTAGTTTACATTTAAATAATCATGCATCTTGATGCATTAGTTACAAACACTTGCTAATGGTATTTCTTTGAAATCTCATTCTTTCCAATGATTAACCATAGGCACAAGCTCAAGAAGCAAAGGCAAAAGGTGCAAGAGTGAAAGGTGGATGGCTTCCAATGCAAAAGGAAAGGTTGCACATGTTGTTCATGCTTTTGTGTATATGTGCTACTTTGTTATGAATGTATGATAATGTACTATTTTATAGAAATTTAATGTCAAGTAATGTAAATAAATGCTAAGCATGTTGAATGTATTTGTTAGGGTGTGAAATGCATGAATACAAGAGAATTGAGCATGCAAAACAATCAAAAAGGCTCTAACACACTTTTATGCCATAAATAGACCAAAAATTAGCAAATGAGCTCTAAATGCCATGAAACATTATATTCAAGTAGCTCATGGTATAAGCTTTAAAATGAGCTATAGTTTGCTATTTCTGGATATGTATACAAAAAGTTATGCATTTTCAAAGTTGGACAAAATTTTTTAGTTATCAAGTGAATAGTGACTATTTTGAGAATTTTGAGAGTCACTTGGTTAACTAATTCTAGAACTTTTAATGGTTTCAAGTGATTTAGTTAAGGTCTCTAATGAATAATAAAGCTAAGTAAGAGAAGTGTTACATAAAACATGTGAATTCAAGTACCTCAAAATTACAAAATCTTCAATATTAGGTATATTGACTTAATTTAATTGTTTTCCAAAACATGATTTAATGTGGTATGAGGTGAAAAAGATTATGTCGCCCATATAGTTGAGAAGAGAAACTTTTAAGGATTAACTTCTCAACATTATTCAACATTGAGCAAAGTGAATTGCGCAAACATGCAACACGATGGATGCATTCAACTACAAATTCTTGCTTGGTGATTTCAACAATGATCGCTAGTGTGACATTTTCGATATTTAATAGTCTTACATTGGTCTATCTTCAATATCATTTACAATCTTCCTTTCTAACCTCAAGATTCGCAGAACATGCATTTCACAAGTCTTTACCTAGAAAGCTCATGGCTGGACCAATGACTCTCTTCTTAGCTATACTCTTCATGACCTTGACTTTTTTCAATGGCACGTACACTACATACTTTGGTTGCAAAGGGTGGTGGATTTTTCTTGTCATATGTGCTATGGTAATAATGCCAGAACTGGTGGTATTTTCATGCCTAGAATTTCCACTTATTCATGATATATATATACAACATTTCATGTCGGGCATATTCTCATACCCACAAACATTCCGTATTAGACGACTAAGACCAATTATAAGCTCGCTCATGGACAATTTGATGCATGTGAATCTTCAACTCTTCATTGTGAAAACATGGTTGTGATGTTTCATCTGGGAAAGGAAGATGAAAAGTTGGTGTGATATCTAAGTTGAATCTTTACAAAGGCCCTTTTTGGTTTATGGAATAGTACAAATTTTCCACATATTTAACTACATGTTGGTTGTTGTTCAAGCTTCTTATAATCTTACTTGCATGGGTTTAACAGCTCAAATTTGGAAGTAGTTTAATAAATCCCTTAGAAAGAATTCTTCAGAAAGTTCAACTTCAAAAGATGTCAATGGATCTGTTGAAAATATTTCTTCAGAAAGTTCAACATCAAAAGATGTCAATGAATCTGTTGCAAAGAGTTCTTCAAAAAGCTCAACTTTAAAAGATGTCAAGCAATTTTTTTGGAAAAAGTTCTTTAAAAGCTCGACCTTCAACAAGGTCTTCTTTTCTATTGGGAATCCCTCACCACCTCCAGAAATAACTCTTCTTCAAGGGCAAAGACGTATTCCTATTCTTCTTATGTGTACGATTCCTTTAAATCTTGTTTTGAGTTTTTATTTTCTTTTTAATTTTTGGATTCAATTTCATTAAATCTTCATTGTTCATTTGAATTTTACTTATGAATTTGTTGATATCGTTAATTTCATGAATTATTGGAGTAAGTCAAGTCTGCAAATTTCTTGATCAAATGTTCGTAAGAGTTAAAACAGGAAAAACATTGAGCTATAAAAATTTTCCAAATAATAATTCCTTCTATGCTGATACTTTTTGGTCAACGATAACCTTTAACCCTTATTATTTGGGTCATGTAGATTTGGTTGACTTTACTTTCAATTTTTCTTTTCATAATCAACGTCACATAGGTTTTTGTTCATCAATATCTCTTTATGTATTAATTATTCATCCTAATCTTAAATATTTTGTTGCAGTGCCTTGTTTGTGAATATTTTCCACGTCTATCTATTCGTATGTACGGCGATTGTTTCTTTTATATTGTTATTTATATGGTTTATAAAGAATATAGCACTGGAATTTTTCCACCGAAGAATTTGAAATTTAACATTTTTGAAACGTTTTTCTTCTTAGTTCATATCAATTTTGAAAAGATCAATAGCGTAAAAAGAATAGAAAAAATACAAATAAGTTCATATTCAATATAGAGTCTTATTTTACAAACAACCTCTATCCTTGCCCTCGTACCAAGTGTTGAAATTCAATATATCTATTATTATTAATTATTTTAAAATAATATTTTGTATAATAACTAATTATGGTGGGTCAAAACAAATAAGTCATTTATTCTATGTTTCATGAAAGAAGATTTCATGCTCAACAAAGAAAAAGCAACTATGATAGAGAATTAGAGATGAATCTGTTTGCGGTCGTAAGATTCTGATTCTACACTTATATAGCAAATTTGATTATTTTTTAAATCTTTTTATTTATTAATTCTTTCCCGGAGAAGTAATTATGGGATTAATATATATTGAAGTGCAATATAGTCAATATTTTTTACCCAAAAAATTTAGATGAGTTGCTTATTGAAATGCACAATATACTAATACACTCAGGATAGGTGTAACACCTCCTTACTTAACTTTATCATTCATTATAGACCTTAACTAAACCGCTTGAGACCATTATAAATGTTGGAATTAGTCTACTAGGTGAATTTCAAAAACTTCCTTTTGAGTTATTATTCATTTGGTAACTTGAAACTTTAAATTTTTGACCATCTTTGAAAATTCACACCTAATTCTTAAAAAAATTGAATTCAAGTGGTTCATATTTCTAATGCAAGCTTAATCAATCCCTTATAGGGGAAAAATTCTCTTTGGAATATGTTAAAGTCCAAACATCTCATTAAACTATATGAAATTTCATTGTCTATTTCATGATCTAAAGCAGGACTTCACCGCGGCCAACTTGCTTGGCTTCATGAAAATACCTGTTGGATGCACTTTGCTGTGGTGAGCTTTTGTCTTCGCCTAGGTGAACTTCTTTAGACTAAGAGGATTTCCTCTCTGACCACTTTCGTCATAGTGAACTTTTTGGCATGCCACGGCCAACTTCTGCTACTGTTAAATTATGGTTTTTAGCAAAAATTGGAAAATGCATAACTTTTTACATACAACTCCAAATTTAGCAGACTAGGGCTCATGTTAAATCTTAGACCATGAACTACTTGCCTAGAAAGTTTCATGATATTTGGAGCTCATTTTCCAATTTTGTCCAATTATGATGCATATAAGGGTGCTAGACCCTTCGTTTGTGATTTAACATGCTGAATCTTATCAAAAATATAGGACCATAATCTTCTTCCTCCCTTTAGATTCTCTTTTTCTCCTTGGTTGTTGCGGATCCAAAATTAACACTACTTGTTTCCTTTTCTTTTATATTTTGGATTAGGTCCTGCTCATGCCTTTTGTAATTTCACTGGGCTTTTATTTTTTAATTTGCTCAACTTAAGCTAAATCTGCTAGTGGTGTTCGACAGTTTGATATGCTAAAATTTGTACCATTTCCACACTTGTGTATTGTTATATTGGAGTATTTAATGTATGAAAAAGTTTAAACTTAATAAATATAAATAAATATAAATAAAGGTTAAGATTAAAACCTTACCAATGGTTAAGATTTTCTTTATGTGGTGAGTAGGTTAAGCTAAGCAAAATGCTTGGCAACGTAACCAAGTCTGGGAGGAGATGTAGTTGTCTACCCTAACATTATAAAGAAATTTTTGGGTGAACTTGGTACACCATATCATTTGTACACTCCCCAATTAAAAAGCTTCTGTTGCCTTTCTGTGGGCCTTGCCTGTCTTTAGAAATTTCTTTCTCCAACATTTATTTTTCTCTCTTGCACGATTTTGGAGGAAAAGTAGAAACCACATAAAGCATATGAAGCTTTTTGATTGAGAAGTGCACAAATGTGGTTCACCCAACGCACACAAGAATTTCTCAACATTATATTATATTTATAGAACTCTCAAACTGAATTCTATAACAATTATTTATTTCTTTCAGGGTAAATGTAATTTAAGAATAAAGTTTTATGGTAGGGGCATTTAGCACCATGAAAATTTAATAAGGTGTGCAAAAATGTAGATAAACATTATAAAAATTTACTGAAGGTGTTAACTGGGAACAACTTTTTTTTTCTTGTGGGCCCGGCAATATTATTTTAAGATTATTTTTCAAAAAAAAAAACTCCTCACAACTGTCTCTTCCTCATTCCTCCCTCCTTGGTCGTCCCTCACCCAAAAATATCTGTGCAATTGCAGGAATGAACACACTGGACCAGTCAGACAAACTCAATCTCAGCGGACGACTGGTTTCAACCTATTAGCTTTAGCAACGACACTTACTTAGCCATCGGGAATTCCTATGAATCACCCTCGTACCCTGTTTGGCTAGCCAACAGAAACAACCTAATCACTGATGGCTTCCCAACTCTCTTTATCGCAATACCACTACAAAGCTTGTGATCAATGAAACTCACGGTGACCCAGTTGAACTTTCCCCCAGCGAACGACCACCATCGACGATAATGATACCAACACAAAGGCTGTTTTGCTGTACAATGGCAACCTCATACTAATAGAAGTGAATTATGATGATGGATATCTCGGTCGGACCTTGTGGTAGAGCTTTGATTGTCCCACCGACCATCTTATACCCAGCATGAAGCTAGGCATCAATCACAGAATGGAAAGGAACTGATCTCTTACCTTACGGCTAGCTTCAGATGACCTATCTCTAGGAGCTTTCACACTCGAGTGGGACTCACATGGTCTGGAGGTTGTTCTCTGGCAAAGAGGGGTTGTCTTCTGGACAAGTAGGGCCCTGAAAAATCACAGCGATAATGATCTTGTAGGATTTAGAGCGTACCTAAATGTGCAGATTAGTTGCTCTTGGTACCCACACGAACCAGATCACCAATTGGGATTCGGGTTGTTATACACAGCAAATGCACAGAGATGGAAAAGCCTTTTTGGGAACCAGGGAATTGCAATAGTTTTTCTGTATGCGTGGAAAAGGAACCTTCTCATTTATGTGAAACATTCTCTATTAATAGAGAATTATAAATGCAAAGAAAAACTGTCTTGCACGTTCCCGGATTAAAAAACTGTTCCCACTCATTAATTTAAATTTAAAATTCAAAAATTAAATAGTATAGGGATTATTACACTTTACAACTCCATATTTCTAATTATCACTTTTTTTGCCCCACATCATTGGATTGGGCCTAATCCACCAAGGGTGGATTGACCCATTTTCCAGCAAATCTTGAAGAAGATAATGGTGGAATGACGTTCGGGAACAAAGAACCAATAATATCCCAGACAATAAAATCCTACAAGATTATATGCACTAGAACTTCATATGAAGAGTCCTTCACTTACTATGCCATGGATGGTACAGTTAAGGAGAGTGAAGCATGGGTGATAGAACTTCTTTATGATTCTCTTTTTATGTCCTTCTTGAGTTTTTCTTTTGATTCACTCCTAGCCTGCATGATTATTCTTTTGTTGCTCTCTTGCTCGACGGAATCCCACAGTGCTTGAAAGAGGGAGGGACGACTGGGGAGGGAGGGGATGCGGAAGAGGGAGGCTGTGAGCCCTCCTACATAAAAGTAACATAATATTGACCCGGCTGTGGTAAATTTGCCCTGTACATTTTTGCACCCTTAAAATTATAGATACCCCTACCATAAAATTTTATTGCTAAAATTGCACATTCACCATTTCTTTAAAAGATATTTTTTAATCTCTTATTAGAAATTGAATCTCAACCGTTTATTGAAAAAAAAAATCAACTAATTAAGAAATAATAATTATCTAACATAATTAATTTCAATTATATTGAGGTAAAATTTTAGATTTCAAATCCTTTGTATCTATAAGACATTAAATCACTTTCCTAATGGTTATATGGAAAGAAAATGAGGGAGGAGAGAAATTAGTTTTATCCTACTTGAATTGGAAGAAAATAAGTGGGGGGAAAGAAAAGTTGGGTGAAAACTTTTTTCCCCTTATCCTCATACCCTTCTTCATTACTTATTCATTTTATAAGTTATAACCACGCAATGGTCAAATAATTATTTATTTATAATAGATGGCAATTCTGTTACTTAATTCTCCTCTTTGTATACTTGTAATTTAGTCCTTGACATTTTATTATATATATGATTTATTTCTTAAAATATAATGATTAAATTATAAAATGGTTCAAACTATAGGGATTGAGTTACAGTAAGTCAAAGTTCAAAGATTAAGTTACAACCAAATTAAAAGTTTAAGAATTAAAAGATTAACTTTTCCTTTTTTTTAATTTGTTACTACGACCTTGTCCCAGTGGAATGAAATATTTTTATCTAGTTTATTTTGTTTCAAAATATAGTAACATAGTAATATATCCTTATAATTTTTTTTTATTATGATATTTGATTTACTTTTAAACTTGATATATTTTAACACTAGGCTAGAGATATTTTAGTCATTAAGCTATTTATTTATTTTCTCTCCTCTTTGTTTCTTTTTTTTTTTTTTGTTCATTTAAAAAGGAATGACAATGATATTTTCTCTCAAATTTCTCTTATCTTCATTTTCTCTAATCTTAACTTTCCTTCTCATCCAAACAGAGCATTCATAGTATTCTTGATATTTTTTCTTCAACACAAGTTGAATATTATATCTATATGTACCGACTTAAAACCATTGAGAACATATATTGGACAAATATTCATAATAATGTAACACAAATAATATCGTCATCTCAAAAATCAATTGGAACGCTATATCTGTCCGTGATGGCGCAGATGCCAAAAGGATTATATAGATGAATTTTTAGTTTTAAAATTAACAAAATAATTATATTAATTTAACAGTAGGAGTTAACTAATTAAATCATTTAAATGTAGAACCCATAAATTATTCATATTCCTTTCAACAAAAACAAATGCCTCTTGACTCAAGAAAATAGAAAATTTAGCCCTTGATCTCGGAATTGTTCTCCATCATAGGAAAAACATTTTAAAGAACTACTTTCAATAACATCATATATTATACTAAATGATAGTTAAGGAGAATTCTCATTCATTTCATTTTACAAAAGTTGGGTACATCACCCCAATATATAAGATCTTAACATTGAAGACTAACCTAAAAATTTACAAGTACACAGAGGAGAATTAAGAACAGAATTGCCATCTATTATAAATAAAAAATTATTTGACCACTCCGTGGTTATAAATTATTCCAAATAAGGGACTTTTGACCGGACAAGGGAGAGAATTTGTTACCAACAAATCCAATAATAATATGGATATGTAATGACAAGCTTCTTCAGTATAATGAAGTGATAACCAATTATATTTATCACTTGCCATTAAAACTTTATGGTAATTAAATCTCTTACTTAAGGCTTTATTATAATTCCCCATTTCTAATATGAGGTGAAGCAACCCATTGAAGTTGTTGGGATGCTACATTAAGGCCTCTTTGGTTTAAATAATTTGTTGTTGAGGAATGGAATGTAATAGAATTTAATGGAATAGAATGAAAAAATTTTAAGTTGTGACATGTTTGGTATATAGTGAAATTAAAAATGGTTTGATAAAATTTTTTACGTTTGATAGGTTGAAAATGATAGAACGATAAGTAGGGAAAATGTACAAATGACCTTATTATCTTTAATGAATATTTATTAGTCAAATAGATAGAGTATTAAATAAATATAAGAATTGGAAAAAAATTATTAAATAAATAAAATAATATACTATTGAATATTATAAAAAAAATAAATAATATATTATTAAATATTATAAAAAACAGAAATACTGTAAGCAACTAAAAAATAAGACAAATTACTATACATATAAAACGATCAAAAATTAAATAAAAATAAATAATAATATGATAATTCCATTTTATTAATAAATTGAATCAAATCTATTATATTTTAAAACCTACATCCTTATATAACAAGGATAACTAACAATAATAAAATGAAATAAACAAGTACAATGAGTTATCCCAAATATCTCTTCCATATTCTTTTGTAAGAATTGTAGTTTAAATAAATAACTAAATATAAACATTGAATATAAATAGGAAAATCGGTATATATGTAGATATTTGATAAAGTGATTATAGTTATGGAATGATAGATAATATGTGGAGTTAGAGAAATATTATGAAAATGTATTTATTTAAAATTGTTTTAGATACTTTTTATTTATTTATTTTGCAATTTCCACGCCGTTGATGAAATTTAAATTTATACTCTGTTTCCAGTGTCAAATTGAAATTTGAATTTTAAATTCAGATTTAGACTTTGCTTTCAACATGTCAAATTGAAATTTGGATTTTAAATTCAGATTTAGACTTTGCTTTCAACATGCCATATTGATATTTGGATTCCAAATTCAGATTCCGCCTTTACTTCCACAATGCCAAATTGAGATTTAGATTTAAGATTTGACTGTTCCTTTGCTTTCCCCATAACTGAGCGTGCAGTATTCAAACTTTGTTACCAAGTTCAAATTTGGTTGGGATGATAATCTTTTTTTGCTTTCATCACCTTCCAAACCAATAACAAGCCACCATTTTTAATTGATCAAATAGAACGAACCAAGGCAGGTAAACACACAAAAAGCTCACCTTCTTCTTCATACCTTACTTGTTGTAATCCCCGTCCTTGTTCGATGACTTCATAATGGGTTTTGAAGGGGCACAATTAAATTTGTACACTCCATTTAAGCTCCTCCTCATCAATAAATTTGAATTTAAATGGTAAATTCAAATTCACATTGAAATTCAAATCCGTGCATTTCAAAAAATCAAATACTATCAATAAAATAACTTCCTCTCTCAATATGTTCATCAATGACGTCAACAACAACACCACCGCACAAATTCAATCTAGCAAACTCAAACAATAGCATGATTAGTTTAAGTCATATTAAATCAATATACATGGTACAATTAAAAATTCAAGTATTAGGTATAATTAGGAAAAAGGAAAGAAATATGGATGCATGAGATCCTAGAAGATGGATGTCAACCATTGTTCTTTGGTAGAGTGTGATGGAAAAGAAGAGGATTGCAGATTTTGAGGCCTAGCTTTGAAAATTTGTTTCCATTAACCAAAAAAAAAAGATCTGAAACGAAAATGAAGAAAGATAATAAATTCCCTTTTATGTTAATTTGCTTATATAAATCTTGCAAGCAATACGACCACAATAACCACTGAACCAGTTGTAAGAACCATGACGGAGAACCAGCTCGAGCTTCTCCTAGTAATGTGTTTCAAGTTGTCCAACTGGGACCATATTTAGCTCAAGTGTTCAAGGGCATAAAGGTCCAAATCTATTGTCATCATCTGATTGAAAATTGGATGACACTATTTTTTTTGGAAAGTGTGGTTTCCACCTTTAATGGAATTTCAGCTGCCCCCAGAATTTGGGTCTCTAGAAAAGTTGACGTTGAATTTTCTGTTCCCCCCTTGTAATACATTTTGGGCAAGTTCGGTGAGATCCAATGTAGATCCAACTTTTTATTCACTCTTGGGATCCGGGAAGTCTAGGGGCGACCACGAAGCTCCTCTCTTCTCAAGAATTCATACATCCCTGATGGTATATGGATAGCTATCTCTTGAGCACATGTTTAGGTTTAGCCTCAATGGAACAATAAAAATGGAGCACCTAACAACGTAACTAAAATCTTAATTTTCTTTTGTTTCTACACATTTTCCCTCTACCAAACAGGCCGTAATGGAGCTTACTTCTTCCATTTGCAAACACTGCTTCCACACATTTCCCCTCTGCCAAACAGGCCGTAATGGAGCTTACTTCTTCCATTCGCAAACACTGCAAGACGTTCAAAAATAAATTCAAAGTGGTTTTCTTAACTTTACATCAAAGCATCAATCAGACTTATTAAATATTTTTAATTCTATAAAGTAGGGGATTTCTAAAATCTAACCAACATGAGTAGGAAATCATGGGGTACTTTATGGTAATTTGCCCCTTTGGGTTGTTGCGCAATTTTATCCATATTGCCAGTACATTACCTATTTATATTTCTCTATCTGCCACGCCACGTGCCTCCTCTGCCATTGTTGGGCTTTTTAAACTTTAGAATTTATTTTGGTAAGTAAAATCATCTTTAATCACTAAACTCCCTTCATATAAATTATTCTACTCATATAGATCAATCTAATAGTGTAATTTATTTGAACGATAGAGCAAATTTTTGGTTTTGAGTTTTGACTAAGTATTGAGTTTTGACAATAGATGACTATAGAATTATAGAACTAAATCATCAGTACATTTTGATATATTTAGTTTTGCCTTTTGGCTACTTTGAGAATTTAAAATAATTGTTCTACAGAATCAGTTCATTATTTGGGACAAATATTATATATACTGATTAAATTTGAGTGTTATAACTTACTTTGGTTCATTAGAGCCTATGTATATAGATATTGAATATTGGAAATAGTGGACTTGATGTTTATGAGGAAAAAAGAATATCATGAATTTTTGGGATGAACTTTTAATTGTTGAAATTTTGTGTTTATGAAAAGATTGATGAAATAATTACTTTTTTAGTAATTTCAATAAGTAATAAATGATTTATAGAAGAAATTGGGATTTCAATAAGGATTTAAAGTTATTTGATTTATGTGATTTTTGAGGATTTAAAGATCAAATATTCAGGATTTTTGAAAATGGAAGAAATTATTGGTTATAAGTTTAACAAGTGAAATAAAGGTATTGGATGACAAAAGTGTGATTGGAGATAACGAAGTTGAATTATGATTTTAAGTAATGGATTGTTGAAGGAATTAAAGTCTAAAGAGAGTTTTATTTAAGTTCATATATTATGTTTTGGTGACTTGAGCTTTGAGGTTGAATAATTGTGGTATTACACACTTACTTGGCATAAGGTAACCACTTTCCACTTATTATGCATACTTGTGACATTTTTGAGAGTGGTTTTGAATTCATTGTCCTAAATGTGACATTACTTGATAAACTTACATTATTAATGTTAAAAATGAATTGGAAAATTTGGAGTCAAAGAGATAAAGTATGGTAATGATAATATTTACAATTGCCTCTTGATATATTATTGTCATTCTATTGTGATCTTAAACATGAATTTACTAGTTGGAAAGTGTTGTTGGATAATCATGTATACATATGTGTTGACAGCAAATAGTGAATGTATCTTTAGTGAACTCTAGAAAATGAGTGTTGTGATATGGAGAGGAGGATGTTGTTACTAAAGGAAGGTTATTATAGAGGAGATAAGGGGGTGAATTTTAGCATGCTAAATAAGAGATAAGGATGGAGGATGTCCGACTGTACACCAGATGTTCCTAGGCTCATTATTCTAGGAAGGCCCTTGACACCCCTATTGATGTTAAAGGGAGAACTCATGGTCCAGACTTGTGCTATGTGGACCTAACTAATCCACATCACATGAATGGTGAACTTTTGAGTAGCTACTAGTGACATGGGAAAGCACTAGCCCATGGGTTCAGTCAGAGGAGATAAGGTGGGGGAGTCATATGGATAGCTAGCAATTAATAAAAGTGGTCAAGTCATTATTAATCCATGTGACCTTGGTGATGTTTGTGATATATTTATGATGATGGTATTTAGATACAACTTGTGAAATGTGAGTATAAATGACTGTGTGAGCTCTTTAAGAAATGGAGTACGGGTTATGGATATATTTTATGAGACATACTTATATTCAAGAATTTTGTTACTTTACTCATAAAATGATGCAATTAATTCTTTATCTCTCCCTAGCACTTGTTGGTATGCTTTTTGAGTGGGATAGCTGGTTGCTGAGACTTTTGTTTCACCCCATTGCTATTAACATTTTTAGGTGAAAGCACATATGCTGAGGCATGTGGGAAGGTTGTGGAAGTTTGCGCATGGCTATTGTTATTGTATAGTCTCTTCCTCTAATTAAGTGTTGATTATATGTATATTGCCACTGTAGGGCTCATGTTTTTAGCGTACTTTGATATGTTAATATATACTTTAAATCATGTTATTTTGGAATTATTTTTATAGCAGGTTGTAGGCCCCTAATTCGATCTAATGATATTATTATTTTTGAAACCACAAACTTGAATGTAAGTTTTGTCATATATTCTTTAAAATAAATGATATTTGCATTATTGAATCTGAGTTTCAAAGGTTGGGGCCAATTACTATGATATTGATTTTTATGTTATGGTTTGGTAAGAAGTGACTTAGTAAACTCTTATTATCCATCATAGTATTCGAATATTTAGAATTATCAATTTTTATCATGGGTAAATTTTGAAAGGGAAGTTTGATTTCTTTAAACATGATAAATGTTTTGAGGTTATGTTTTATTCTCTTCTATCACATTTTAACTTATTTTTGAAGTTAAACATCTTTTATAAAATTTATTAATTTTGTCAATATTATTTGAAAGTTAAATAACCGGTTTAGAAAATCTGTTGTTACAGAGTCCCATGAAACCTCCATTATATTATTTGTAAAAGGAAAAATACTAAATTTCCCTTTGTAACGTGAATTAAAAATGTGTTGTCAAAACACACCTCAATAGTTGTTTATCGAGCTGGTTTAGTTATCAATAACAAACGTTTTTGTCCTATGAATAACTATTACATAAATTGAAAATGTGTTGTCAATACAAGTCTCGATAATGGTTAATCAGGCTAGTTTAGTTGTCAATAAAAAGCTTCTTTGCATTGAAAATAATTGTTACATGAATTGAAAATGTGTTGACATGCTGATGATTTGACAACACATTTTCAATTGGGGTAATAGTTATTCTTAGCACAAAGAAGCTTTTTATTGACAACTATGCCAACCCAATTAACAACTATTGAGGCTTGTATTGACAATACATTTTTAATTCGCATAACAATTATTTTCAACATAAAGAAGCTTGTTATTGACAACTAAACTAACTTGATTAACAACTATTGAGACTTATATTGACAACACATTTTTAATTTATGTAACAAAAGGCAATTTGATATTTTCTCTTTTACAACTAATATAACTAATGTCCGATAGGACTTCACATTAATTCTTTTTTATTTTTAGGGACATGGTGATGATTCTATCTCATTCTTGTGACCTGTGTGTAATTTTCCCAAAAATTTAATGTTGAGACTTGTAGATAGAAAAAAATCTGCATGACTATGAAGTAATCGCATTCGATCAAGACTAAATACCCCCATTAAATGAGTAAAGTTATTGTCAGTAGATCTTGAATTAATTAACCTAAGCCATCACAATTTTTTGAAAGAAGTACTACTCAGTTTCATTGAAAGTGAGAGGCATACTCAAAATGATTACAACCACTTAATCAATCCCTTTATCAATCTGAGAGGTGTAGGGTGGTCAAAGATACAAAAGTTAACCTCCAAATATGTGAGTACTTAGCTAAGTAATCAGTAGTACCAATGTACTGTCATTTTGTAACCAGAATATGTTATATTAAAACTCAAAATTTCACACGATTGACTATTAATTCATCTAGGTCCAAAGCAAAAGAGATATGGGAGAAACAACCCACAAACCAAACACAATATATAATCCAACTCATGGCATAAAACACACCCACAAGTTGTAACATCTAAAAATTTTTATTCATAAAATTATCATTAGAAAATATTTATTTTATGATAATTAAAATTTATTATTATGTTATTTGAGTAACATGGAGTTACTTAAATATAATTTATGAGATTAAAACAAATTATAATGCATGAAAAAACAACTGAGAGAAAGTGAAATGGAAGGAAAATAGAGAAATGGGGTCATTTACTGTAAAGTTTATTTCTTTGGGTAATGTGTAGTAATTTTAGCCAAATAATTTTATTTTATCTCTTAGAGGAGAGAGAATTTGAAGTTCTGAACTTGTCTTCTTGTCTTTCTCTCCTGTACCCTATGCATTTGCCATTGTTGATATTTTGAAATTGTTTTGGTAAGCAAAACTACCTCTAATCACTAAAATTCCTCAATAAAAATTGTTCTAGGAATTTTTATCTTTCAGATGGTAGTAATTTTGTTCTGATTAGAGAAAATTTTTAGAGTTTGAATTTTAAAAAATTTTGAATTTTGAAAATATAAAACCATAATAATGTAGATGGATGTTAATAAATAGTTTTAATCGGTTTAGATTTTTTATTTGGTTATTTTATTATTTAATAATGATTTTTAGAAGCATATCCAACAATTGCTATTTTTGAACTGTTTGCCAAATTAGAATTAGTATTAAACAATTTATTTGGGTTATTGGGAGTGCTAGTACCATTTTAATCTGTTCAATTTTATTTATTGGTTGATTTGATAATTTTAAATAATTTTTAGATAATCTGTTTATTTTTTGGCCATATAGGATATTTGTACCAATTAAATTTGAGTTTTATAATTTATTTTAGTTCATTGGAGCCTATAATGATTTTTGAATGGATAAGATTTAAGGTTGAAGAAGAAATATGAATATTAGGAATTTTAGGTGAAACTTTAAGTGTTGTAATTTGGTATTTTTGGATACATTGAGGAAATAGAGATATTTTTAGTGATTCTATTGGATGAGGCATGATTTATGGAACAAATAAATTGGGATTTTAATAAGTGTTCAAGGATATTTGATTTATGTGATTTTTGAGGATTTAAAGATAACAAATTTTGGGGATTTTTGGTATATTGGTTATAATTTTAAAAAGTGCATAGAAATATTGGATGATAGAAAAGAGATTGAGATAAAGAATTTGAATTATGACTGTAAGTGGAGAATTGTTGGAGGAATTAAAGTTTGGAAAGAAAATGTATTTTACTTAGATTCATATATAATTGTTTTGGTTAACATTATATTAATGTATGATTTAATTAATTGTGTTTTGGTGATTTGGATTATTGTGGTATTGCACACTTACTTTGGTGTGAGGTAACCACATTTAATTTATTTATATGCTTGTATGTATTGTAAGATGTTTTTGAAACATATTTTGAACTGTAAGTATTATTTTGGTTTAAAACTTATATGTGATGATTAATTTGTAAACTAACATGAAAATTCTCTTGTGAACTAAATTTTATATGTTTATGAATTGTTGGTGAAATGGATAATATTTTGATACTATGATTTATGTTATTGACTCTTTATATCTTGTGATATTGTATTACAATGTGGTGAACAATGAGTACATGTATATATGTGTTGTAGAAGGGTTGTGATTGTGTTGTTGGGGTTTGGATTGTGATGAAGTTTGGGGAGATGATATATCTAATGAACCTTAAAGTTCATGACAATAGTCTCCACTACTGATCATAGTGGTTGACATTATATTAGACCTCCCAAGTCTTGGATCAAGTTGTGGGTGGCTCTAAGAATAGTCAACTCTCATGAGTCTTGGACCCAGTTGTGGTTGACCACAGAGTGGATTATATCTTACAGTTTTAGACTCAGTTGTGGGAGGTTAGGAAGGGGGCTCATTAATCTCATAATGATGGTTGACTTTTGACTTAGTCTTCTATCATCATATGTTAGAGTTCATGTCAGGTGATATAAGAAAGAGTTTGGTAAAGGGAACTGTATATAATCTATGATATATTGTGTTTGATTTACACTAGATTATTAATTTATTCAAATGGAAATTTGGTCTACCTAGCAACTTCTCTGTTTAGTGCATATTAATATGTTTGGTGTCTAATTGCTTATTAAGTACTCTGTTTGGTTATAGTGGTTATTGATATACTTTTAATGAACCTATCCATGCTTTACCTCTTATACCCCTGCCTATAAATTGTTTAAATTATATGTTGGTTTCTAGGACTTTATATCTCATCTCGGTGTTATTAATATTTTTAGGTGATAACATTTTTATTGAGATGTCTGAGAAGGTTATGGAGGTTTGCGTATGGCTATTTCCATTATATAGCCCACTCCTCTTTTAATGTGTTGATTAGATGCATATTGCCACTGCATGTAGTGCTCATGATTTTAACGTGTTCTGATATTTTAATAATTTTGATCACGTTATTTTCAGATTTTACTACAATATGCCGTAAGGCCTTATTATATATATTCTGATATTTTAGTGGACCCATCATATCATATGTGTTGGAACTATTTTTGTTCAAACCCTTTGTGTTAGGGTTCAGTGTTAAGAATGTAGACTAGTAGATTGGGTTATAACCCTTATGTTTATTATGCCCTTAGTCTTATGTGTTTGTTTATTATCATGGATTTATGGGCATTTTTGTGTCCTGGATCCCAATGAACTAATATGATGGATTAGTCATACAGTTTTTGAAAATGATAAATAAATCTTTCTATGACCATGGTAAACCATCTTTATATATTTTTATCATGATTAAGTGTTATATAATCTGAATTAGATTGTTTAATAATTGTTAATTAAGCTAAAAGCCTTGTTTAATAAAATGGGTCTTTCACAAGTCACCACCAAAATTCAGTGAATCAACAAGTCATTAAACATCATTCTACATTATATAGGTCCAATGTAAATCACTAGGTATTCAGACATATCAAAAAACAAGTCATTAATATCATGTCTAATACCACAACAGAATCATAAAGATATGATTAGAGTATACAATTTCTAAAAGTTTGACAACATATCTCTTAATAGAATAACCTTAACTACCAAATCTACAGTGTAACATCCTAATTTTAATTTACCTAATATAAAAAGAAATTAAACATTATTTTGTATGATAAATAATTTTTTTGTGTATTGTGACTAAATAAAATAAACCCAAAATAAAATTTATATAAAAATAATAATAATAATAAATGAGAAAAGAGAGAGAGAAGCCGGATGACAATTTTAAAATGGGGTTTTTCATTAAAAATATTCTCTCTTGGGTCATGTTGCGTAGTTTTAACCAAAGTATTTATTTAAATCACAAGTGATGGTCCCTGTGTCGCTATGGGCCCTCAAAAGTTGTATAAATTCCGGATGGGAATGCACTATAGTGGTGCAATCCAAGTCGTGTTCACTTCGAGGAGCCTAATTGGTCTTATGTAATCTAAGTGACGAAACCACGTGTAAAGATAAAAATTGGGGTTTGTGCATTTGATGAAATTGCAGAAAATAGGATTAAGTTCTTTTTGGGATTTTCAAGTTATAGAAAGCTACAAATCACAGAAATGATAAAATGGACAGATTGAAAACTCAATAGATGGAATTGCCCTTTGGAGTATTGATTGAACCTTCATCACTTCTAATAGTATAGGGAGACTCGCTTTAAAACCAAATCTTAATTGGTTTAGAAAACCTTCCAAACTTAGGTGAGGGTAGTTGTCAATGAGACCTTTGAACCCAAAAGCTCACAGCAACTTCAATCACCTTCAAATTAGCTCTTGGTTGAGATTGTTATGATGGTATTAACAAATCGAACACAATAACCTATTGTGCTAACAGGGTATCTCATTTAATCAAACCGAACATTGATTGAACCCAACCAATTCACAAGACCAAACAAAACATCCTCATTACAAAACAATTACCAAGAACAAATCTCATGATCCAATCTACATTACAAAACCAAAAATTCTAACTGAGAATAACTGCAATGATATGAACAATAATGAAAAGGATGAAGTAAAACTCCCCAAATGAAGTCCCAAGCTCAGGCTCTCATCAAACTCCTCAAGGAAAAACGTTTTAGCCTCTCATGGCCTCCAGAACAGCTGTTGGAAGTCTTGGGATCTTAGCAATAGCCATGGAAGATGGAGTGGAATTATGGATGAAGCAGAAAGTGGTGGAATGGTGAGTAGAAATGGATCCCAATCAATGATTAGGAGTGGGAGAACTTCAAGAACCCTTGAAGAACCCTAGAAGACGAAAAGGGAAAAGTTTGCACTAGTGTAGGCGACTGGCATTCCATCCTCCCTTTCCAAAAATCGCAATCTGAGGTATATAACTTGATTCTGCCTCAGATGTATTTAAGTCGCGACATACTTTCATTCAAGTGGCGACCTATTAGTCATTTGAGTCACGACGTAATAGTTATAAGTCGCGACCTGAAAGCCAAAACGCGCAGCTTCATTTAGTTGGCCATTTCACAACTTTTCCTCAAAGTTGAGCCCTCTTTAGGCATTTTCCTCTTGACTCCTTGACTTGAAAAATCATTTTAGGCTCTTGTAAAATCTAATCTCAACTCACTTATAAGGATTAATTAAAATAATGCACAATTAGATATTTTTACATTAACAAACAATGCCTAATGAGAAACAAAATCCATAAATGCATACTACTACAATTCATATCAAAACATGCATTTTAAACCAGTTAATTCCTATAAAATAATGCAATCAAACATGAATTACAGTAGTAAAACTTGGTCAAATCAACAAGTCAGTCGGCAATTTCACTCTCTCTCTCTCTCTATGTGTGTTTCCCCTTCTCCCGCTGTTTTCTTCTTTTCGCGTGTGTTCGATATCTGCTATTGTTGAGCAACTTTGGAGCTAATTTTGGTGAGTAAAACTTCTTTAAATCATTAAACCTCAACCATCAAAGTTGTTCTACACTTCTAGATCTATCTAATGGTGTAAATTATTTGAATAATGGAGCAAAAATATAACTTAAAGTTTGGATGAAAATTTTACTTTTGACAGTAGATGACTATATGATTGTAGTGATAAAATAATAGTATGTTTTAATCAGTTTAATTTTGTTTATTGGTTGATTTGAGAATTTTAAATAATATTTTTATATAAATAGTTTATTATTTGGGACATATATTGGTGCGAATCCAAAGAGAAAGATTCCAAGACCGACAGCCAATCCGAAATATACGCACCCCAAGAATGCTAAACAAAGGTTAATGATCTGCTTGAACCCTTGAACACAAAAGAGTAAGGACCCTAAGTGTTGGAAGATGCCACAAGAATGATCAAACCTTAATAAGTTGTTAGTTCAATGAAGAACCCTAGAGAGAATCCTCTCTCAAGTCTGAAGTTGCAAGAATACAATTCTTTAAACTGAATTCAAAAACATAATCTGATAAAATAGTCTTCCTCAAGAATGAGGAGTACAATGTATTTATAAAGATTACATTTTGAAATTCTATCCTAAAAAGATGAAATTCAATCTAAAATATAAAAAGATGAATTTCAAATCTAAAACTGATATTTATCCTAAAAGCTAGGTATAAGGATATTCAAAAGAATATCTTCTATCTAATCATATCTAATTCAAAATACAAATTTTTACATAAATAAATAAACAAAAGATAATAAACATCTTAGGCCCAAAATGTGATTATTTAGGCCCAAATGAGTCTTCCTGTTAGAATAGGATTTGACCAAGAGGGGGGTGAATTGGTCTATTTAAAATTTTCGCAAACGTTGAGACGTAAAACAGATTATGAAAGAAAGTGAACAAAGTGATTTATCCTGGTTCGATCCACTTGACCTACGTCCAGTCCTCAGAATCCTCAGAGGTTTTCAAATCCACTAATCTCAAAAAATTACAACAACTCAGAAGAAGGACTCCCCCCCTTCCTTACTCAATTCAACCCAATGACACTTTTGCTCGTGTCTTTTCCCACTCAAGATTCTCCAATCTTGAGTTACTCTCACAGAATAGATGATTGTACAGTCTATGGTTCGGTCCAGTTCAATGTTAGTGTTTTATCCCAAATTTCTAGGCCTAAGAGTTTGGCAATGAGCCTGAACGATAAATGCTACTAAGCTCAATTTTACGAAGTTTCCTGTCAAATAAAAAGATCCTCTGGAAATTATGTTGCATTTGGCTTGACAAAGGAAAGTTAAAGGCGAAAGAAAATAAAAGGAAAAATGTGTGCAGAGATAGAAAGAATAACGAAAGGGAAAATATGGATGTAGAAAGGAAAGAATGGACTAAAATTTCATTTTCAACAGAAAAGGACCAAAGGGACATTTTGAATAGGGACCCAAGTGTAAATTTGAAATTCTTGGGACCAAATTGTCATTTTGGAAATTCAATGGCATTTTGGTAAATTGAGAAAAGTCAAAGGGCATTTTGGTCAAAGTTTGACCAAAATATCAGAAAATTTACAGAGTCCCAAAAGATAGAGAAAAATTCACTGATCAGTAATTGAGGCCCAGTTTATGTGACAATGATATAAATAACCTTTGCAGGAATTTTAAAGGTTATTTAATATTTGGCTATTTAATAAAATAATTTGTCAAAAATGATTATTTAAAATATCCAGAGGCCTAATTGGTTTCAAAGTGAGGAAAAATAGCTTGGGAATTTTTGTATTTTATAAAATTGATTCCAAGAGAAAGTCAGAAGTAGTTTGATGGAATGTAAAGAAAAGACCCAGAAAAAGCCCGAATTAGGGTTTTCTTCATAAATTAATTAAAGGCACATCTGGAATGAGAATTGAGGAAGGAAAAATGATAATAAGAGTAAAGGAATTATAGGAATTTTTATTGACACTAAATTGGCCCAGTGATCAGAAAATCCCCGAAAAGCATTTTCGGAAGAAAATTTCGGTTAAAGTAGCCATAAAGTAATCTTCCATTTCATAAAGGCGATTGTGGGGCTTGAGAACTTGCCACTTGTGCTCTTTTTATTTAAAGAGGAAAAGCAAGAAGAGATGTTAACTTAAAGTAGTAGATTACATCAGTGTAAAGTTACTCTATCAGTGCAAATGGACCCCACAATCTTTAAGTGACTTGGGCATATTTTTAAAACAGCTTCCAGCCCATTTTCTCTGCCATTTTAGAACAGAAAGAGAGGAAATGAAGCAGCAAAGTCGTGCAGTTCATGAGGAGCAAGAAGGAGAAGTGAAATCAAGCCAAAATCAATGTAAGAGCTCAATTTCTTCTCTAGAATTGATCTATGAGCTCTATTCCTCCTTTTAATCAGTGCAATTTTCCCTTTAGTTCTGTGGTTCAAGAGATTCAAGAGAGGGTTTTGAAAAGGGGCTGAAGTGAAAAAGCATGAAAGAGCAAAAATTGAAAGAGGTAAGTGCCATAAATCAACTCTATGCTTAATTTGCTACATGTTGATGCTTGATTTGAGTTGATTTGGGCTTGTTTGTAATTTTTGGCACAAAATCACTGTTCATGGGCTGCTGCACGAAATTGATCTGCAAGGGAGGAGTTTTTTTATGCTGTATAATTATTGGAAAATAGTCTAGAAGTAAGATTATGCATGTATAAAGCAAGAGAGGTTGAAAAATCATGTTGTTGCATTTTTTTCTGTACTGTTTCAACCTGTAGGAATAATGGAAGAATGAATGTGTTTTTGATGATTTTGATGCTTCCATTGAGTTTAAAATGAAAAATTGTGTAGGGTACAAGTGAGAAATCAAGTTTGGAAGCATTAGAAACAAATATTGGAATTTTGTGCAACAACTCCCTTTAAGTTGCTGTTTTGAGTAGTTGAAAGGGAAGGAGGTTTCTTTTGAGCTGTTTGAGCTTAAAAATGGAATCTACATGCAAAATTATATAGGAGAAGCATGTTAGATCAATTTTGAAACCCATGGATGCAAAAGTGCATAGTTAAGGTTAAAGAGAGCAAGTTAAGAATAGTTATGAAGAAGTGATGCTATAATGGTCCAAATGAGTTAGTAACCTTTATGTGATGTTATCTAGGACCATTGGACAATAAGGGAAAGATTTGACAAGCAAAGGTCCAAGAAAAGCAAGTAGGAAAAGGTAGCTTAGCAATTATTGTTTTAATTACATTTCATTGTATTTATTGCATGATTACCTACTTTGCTATGATTGGTATAACATGCCATGGTGTGAATCATAAGGTTATGACATGATGAAGATTTGTCTCTATGCTATGTTGTGTGGCATATAAGGTATGCATAGCATTTTCATTTTCAAGGTTAAGTAAGTTGAGCATGTATCATGTTTTAATGCAAGTTATGTGATTGAATAATGGTTGCTTATGCTACTAAGATTCCCAAGAATCTTACCCAACCAATGTAACCAAACCCTAGGGCTATCTTTATCCAAGAAGGAAAGAAGAAAGAAGGGGAATGCTTGGAGGTTGGTAAGTATTTGATAAGCATTTTGTGGAAAGTTGTAAATACCCATAAGGGTATTATGTGTTGTTTATAAGTGATAGCATGTGTAGTTGTATATTTATTTTCAAGCATGCTAAAATAGATCAAAATGCTCCAAAGCCATTAATGTTGCAAGTTAAAGCAATCATACTTCAATTGGACCAAGTATGAGAAAAGGGGGTTAAAAGTCAACAAAATGGACCTAAAGTTTACCAACTCATTTTGAAGCAATCGAGTGAGTTAGGATGTGATAGTTTACCACCAAATAGATATGATTTGTCCCTTTAAAATGAGTGATAATTCATCTAAATCTGATAACTGTGCTGAGAAATATGCCCTTCCAAAGTTGGCCAAAAATACTGGAAAAATAAAAAATGACCAAATGAACAGTAAATTTTGAAGTTAAAACTGGGCATGATTTTGAGGTAAAAAGGTCCAGAAATTATTTTTCCTCCCATGTTTATCTAGGTATCTTGCCATAGAACTTGGAATCACTCAATTTCAATTTTTCTACAATTAATTATGATTTTTCAAATATAAGGCCATTTTTAAAGGGTTATGTAGGGTAACCCAAAAGCAAATATTTTTCTAAACTCCCATTTCAACAAGGTATGGCCAACTAAAGTGATTCCAAATGCTTCCGCTGGGTATGTTAATGGGATAAAACTAAGGGTATTACATTTTTGGTATCAGAGCATGATTTTGGCAACAAAATTATTGCTCTGATTATGAGGAAAAATTATACTATTTATTCACTGGATTTTGGTCATTTTTATTCTAAGAAGCCATAGGACATGACTTGTTATCGAATTAACATTGATTATTTAGAAATTACCCCCAAAAAGGAAGAGTAGTATATAAATATTGGTGATTCGTTTTAATGGACAAGCAGAAGAAGGTAGTAGACAGAAGCAGAGTATAGGCCTGATAATTAGATGGAATGTTGTAATTTGAGAATGGTTAAGTGTTCTAAGCATGAAAGACAAGTATAATGATTATTTAACCAATCATATTGGATCCAAAGATAATTCAGCTTGATGTAGCTTTAATATTCAGTTAGTTCCCTATGTGAACTATAGGAGCATAGTTGAGCTGAACCAAAATAGAAGAAGATTAGACATGACGCTCAAATGCATAAGAGGGGACTGTAGCTCTGGAATAATGATATTTATAGTGTAGAGATATTGTGCTAATTTATGAGTTATACATAAAGGATATTTTAGTAAGAACGTGATAGGTGCTGTGGATATCTAAGATATGAATAAGATACATGTCCTAAGTTCATTATAATTATGTTAATGAAATGTTACAGAAGATCGTTGAGTAGCAATAGTAAGGAGACATATTTTAATAAGAACTTCAGAGGTACAGATAATTTGAGTTCCAATGGATCCCATTCAGATGATACTGAATAGATTGGACCAACGCCAAGTGATGATTGAAAAATTTATGGCTAATCAAGCTCGATAAGAGCGAGAGCACAGGACAGCCATAGCAGCAACAATGGCATCAATAGTTACTAATATTATACAACCAGAGTCTGAAATCACACAGCCAAGCTGGCACGCGAGGCCAAGGATGGAGCAAAGTGGCATGAGACAATGGAATACGCGATTCAGTATTCCTACTGAAGGATATAGAGCTGCAGAACCTAGCCTAAGTCAATATATTCAATCCATGATGACCCCTATGACTGAAGGAGGCTTAGCCAGAGTTGAGAAGAGAAAGGCCTCTCATGGCTTGAAAAGAAAGAGAAGACCCAACAAGGGAGGAAACTGGTGTGAGTTGTGTGGTAGGAATCATGGAGCAAAACCATGTCTAACTGGGTAGGATGTCTGCTATGCCTATGGCAAAGTTGGACACTTGGCTAAAGAATGTCCATAGAAGGCAAAAGGAAAAGGAGTACTCACTCAGGAAAAGCCTTCAACCTCAGCACAAAAGGAGACGGAGGAGATGCTAGATATGGAGTAGAGTATAGCTGAGGTGCATGTGTAATGTTAAACTATATGTGAAAACCCTCTGCTTATGCGTTTGATGTATGTATAACTTTTGTGAAGGATGGTATGCCATACTATATCATATTAGATTGGTACTTTTATGATATAATAGTTACTACTAGTTATGGCTGATTATTCTTCTATGATTTACCATTGAGTAACGAAGAAAAGGAAACTGGTAATCCTGAGTAAGATAAGTGGAAGAAAGGATTATCAAGAAAATAGGTATTCCTTACAATAAGGATGGGAAGAAGTCTCTGTAACTAAGTATGAGTATCCCTCACCATAAAACAAGAAAAGGAGTTTATACAAAGGGATGTAACT